>ONZH01014243.1:0-20302 GCA_900303285.1 Rhinella marina
GGAAGAATCCCAGGAGCTAGCAGAGGAATTTGTTTGTAGTGATGCCCAAACACTTGAGTTTTCGCCATCTCCTGCTGATGTGGACCCTGAGCCAGCATCTGTTATCATGAGCGATGATGATGATGAGACGCAGTTGCCATCAAAGGAGGCTGTTGGAATGTCCAGTGGGCAGGAGGAGGAGCAGAGTGAGGAAGTTGAGGTGGTGGATGACGAAATGACCGACCCCACTTGGCCAGGGGTGATGTCCAGCGAGGAAAGTAGTGGAGAGGAGGTGGTCTGCGCAGCACCGAAAAAGGCAGCAAGAGGCAGAGGGATGTCCAGAGGCAGAGGGATGTCCAGAGGCAGAGGGATGTCCACAGGCAGAGGGATGTCCAGAGGCAGAGGACAGTCCAGACAGAGAAGTGAGGCCACAGCCAGCAGGGCCGAAAGCTGTTCCCGGCAGCGGGCAGTCGCGCGAAGCTCCCCCATCGAGGCCTCGTACTTCTGTGGTGTGGAGATTTTTTAATGTTTGTGCGGATGACAAACTGAGCGCGGTTTGCACACTCTGCCACTCAAAACTGAGTAGGGGCTCTGAGAAGAGCAATCTGACCACCTCAGGCATGCGGCGTCACTTGGAAGTCAAGCACTGGGCTTAGTGGGAGAGAGCAAACGCAATACAACCTGCGCCCGGTCTTGCTGCCACTGCCTCTTCCCCTGTGTTGTGTGCTGCCACTGGCGGTCCAGACCTCCAGCCAGGACACCTCCACATCTGCCTCTGCCTCGGCTACTTTGGGGCCTTCTCCTTCAGCCTCCCCTTCCCCCGCCTCTTCGCCTGCACCTTCACACTCCTCGTCCCAACAACTGTCCATCTCGTATGCGTTCGACCGCAGGCGGAAGTACGTCTCGAGTCACCCCCAAGCCCAAGCCTTAAACTGCCACATCTCCAAACTGCTGGCCCTGGAGATGTTGCCGTTTAGGCTTGTGGAGACGCAGGCCTTCCGCGACCTGATGGCGGCTGCCGCACCTCGCTATTCCGTCCCCAGCCGCCACTACTTTTCCCGGAGTGCCGTCCCCGCCCTGCACCAGCACGTGTCGCGTAACATCAGGCGGGCCCTGAGGTACGCAGTCAGCGCAAAGGTCCACTTGACCACCGACTCGTGGACAAGCGCTTGCGGACGATACATCTCTTTGACGGCACACTGGGTGAATGTAGTGGAAGCGGGGACGGGGTCGCAAACAGAGACGGCCTACCTACCACCCCCGCCCAAGATTGCCAGCATGGGTTCTGATAAACCCCCCTCCTCCTCCTCCTCCTCTGCCTTAACATCGCCCTCAGCCGCTAGCTGGAAGCGTTGCAGCACTGGCGCGGGGAGACGTCAGCAGGCGGTGCTTAAGCTCATCAGCTTGGGCGACAGGAAGCACAGCGCACCAGAGGTGAGGGACGCCATATTGCAGCAGACGGAGATGTGGCTGTCTCCGCTGCAGCTAGGACCAGGCATGGTCGTGTGCGATAACGGCCGTAACCTGGTGGCGGCTCTGGAGCTTGCCGAACTCAATGACGTACCATGCCTGGCCCACGTTTTTAATCTGGTAGTCCAAAAATTTCTAAAGACTTACCCCAACCTGGCAGAGCTACTGGTGAAAGTGCGGCGCTTGTGCGCTCACTTTCGGAAGTCAACTGTAGCTGCTGCTAGCTTAAAAAAACTCCAGCAACGCCTCCATTTGCCTGAACATCGGCTGTTGTGCGACCTGCCGACTCGCTGGAATTCCACCTATTCCATGTTGGCCAGGGTGTGTGAGCAGCAGAGAGCATTGATGGAGTACCAGATTATGAATCCACGCGTGCCTCCAACTCAGCTCCCTCAGTTTGCCAACCACGAGTGGCCATGGATGGCAGACATATGCGATGTACTGCGTATCTTTGAGGAGTCCACCAAGAAGGTCAGCAGCGAGGACGCTATAGTGAGCGTAACCATCCCGCTCCTATGCGTCCTTAAAGAATCCCTCATCGCAATAAGGGAGAACGCATTGCACGCAGAGGAGACGGGGGTAGGAGGAGACGCAACGGAGCTACACAGTCAGACCACACTTTTGTCTGCTTCACGGTGGCAGTTGCAGGAGGATGAGGATGAGGAGGACGACGTGGAGGTGGAGGTGGCTGTGGAAGAGGAGGAGGATGCTGGCGGCGAGGGTAGCAGTCAGGCTGTGTGCGTCCCATTGGTTCAGCGCGGATGGGGCGGAGAGGAGGCGGAAGAGGAAGAGGAGGAAATGGCAAGTGATCCTTCTGGTGGGGGCAGTGAGGTCATGCCTATTCAGAGTCTGGCACACATGGCTGACTTCATGCTGGGCTGCTTTTCCCGGGACACACGTGTTGTCCGGATAGTGGAGAACAAACTGTACTGGGTCTTCGCACTCCTGGACCCCCGGTATAAAGATAACGTCTCCTCTTTTATTCCGGTAGAGGAGAGGACAAATCGATTGCTGGAATACCAGAGGGAACTCGTGCAGAACATGATGGAGATTTTCCCACCCACCATCGCTGGCGGCAGAGAGGAGAGGGTCTCCCAGAGTCCCACAGCCACCAGGGGAACACTCTCCAAGGTGTGGGACACGTTCATGGCACCCCCTCGTGCAACTTCCATCACTGCGGGGCCCGCTATCAGCAGGAGGGACAAGTATCGGCGGATGTTGCGGGAGTACCTGGCAGACCGTAACCCTGTCCTCCCCGATCCCTCGGCGTCCTACACTTACTGGGTCTCCAAGTTGGACACATGGCTGGAACTGTCCCTGTACGCCTTGGAGGTGCTTGCCTGCCCTGCCGCCAGCGTGCTATCAGAAAGGGTGTTCAGCGCAGCCGGGGGCATTATAACCGATAAGCGCAGCCGCCTGTCAACCGACAGTGCCGACAGGCTGACGCTAATCAAAATGAACAGCAAGTGGATTGACCCGGACTTTGCTTCTCCAACAGTGGAAAGCAGCCAAAAGTGAAGTGCCATCTGTATGAAGTGCCATTTCCTCCTCCACCTCCTCCTCCTCCTCCTTAACCGCCGTAGAATTGCTCCGTAAATAAGAAAAATTTATATATTTATGGCTCACCTCTTGGGCCTCCACAAAATGTTTAAGAGGTGTCACCTCTTGGGCCTCCACATAATTTTTAAGAGGTCTCACCTCTTGGGCCTCCACAAAATGTTTAATAGGTCTCACCTCTTGGGCCTCCACAAAATGTTTAACAGGTCTCACCTCTTGGGCCTCCACAAAATGTTTAACAGGTCTCACCTCTTGGGCCTCCACAAAATGTTTAACAGGTCTCACCTCTTGGGCCTCCACAAAATGTTTAACAGGTCTCACCTCTTGGGCCTCCACAAAATGTTTAACAGGTCTCACCTCTTGGGCCTCCACATAATTTTTAACAGGTCTCACCTCTTGGGCCTGCACAAAATGTTTAAGAGGTCTCACCTCTTGGGCCTGCACAAAATGTTTAAGAGGTCTCACCTCTTGGGCCTCCACATAATTTTTAACACGTCTCACCTCTTGGGCCTCCACATAATTTTAAGAGGTCTCACCTCTTGGGCCTCCACAAAATGTTTAACAGGTCTCACCTCTTGGGCCTCCACATAATTTTTAAGAGGTCTCACCTCTTGGGCCTCCACAAAATGTTTAACAGGTCTCACCTCTTGGGCCTCCACAAAATGTTTAACAGGTCTCACCTCTTGGGCCTCCACAAAATGTTTAACAGGTCTCACCTCTTGGGCCTCCACATAATTTTTAACACGTCTCACCTCTTGGGCCTCCACATAATTTTTAACACGTCTCACCTCTTGGGCCTCCACATAATTTTTAAACACGTCTCACCTCTTGGGCCTCCACATAATTTTTAACACGTCTCACCTCTTGGGCCTCCACATAATTTTTAACACGTCTCACCTCTTGGGCCTCCACATAATTTTTAACACGTCTCACCTCTTGGGCCTCCACAAAATATTTAACAGGTCTCACCTCTTGGGCCTCCACAAAATGTTTAACAGGTCTCACCTCTTGGGCCTCCACATAATTTTTAACACGTCTCACCTCTTGGGCCTCCACATAATTTTTAACACGTCTCACCTCTTGGGCCTCCACAAAATGTTTAAGAGGTCTCACCTCTTGGGCCTCCACAAAATGTTTAAGAGGTCTCACCTCTTGGGCCTCCACAAAATTTTATCAAGGTCTCACCTCTTGGGCCTCCACAAAATTTTTAAGAGGTCTCACCTCTTGGGCCTCCACAAAATGTTTAAGAGGTCTCACCTCTTGGGCCTCCACAAAGTTTTATCAAGGTCTCACCTCTTGGGCCTCCACAAAATTTTTAACACGTCTCACCTCTTGGGCCTCCACATAATTTTTAAGAGGTCTCACCTCTTGGGCCTCCACAAAATGTTTAACAGGTCTCACCTCTTGGGCCTCCACAAAATGTTTAACAGGTCTCACCTCTTGGGCCTCCAAAAAATGTTTAACAGGTCTCACCTCTTGGGCCTCCACATAATTTTTAACACGTCTCACCTCTTGGGCCTCCACATAATTTTTAACACGTCTCACCTCTTGGGCCTCCACATAATTTTTAACACGTCTCACCTCTTGGGCCTCCACATAATTTTTAACACGTCTCACCTCTTGGGCCTCCACATAATTTTTAACACGTCTCACCTCTTGGGCCTCCACATAATTTTTAACACGTCTCACCTCTTGGGCCTCCACAAAATATTTAACAGGTCTCACCTCTTGGACCTCCACAAAATTTTTAACAGGTCTCACCTCTTGGGCCTCCACATAATTTTTAACACGTCTCACCTCTTGGGCCTCCACATAATTTTTAACACGTCTCACCTCTTGGGCCTCCACATAATTTTTAACACGTCTCACCTCTTGGGCCTCCACATAATTTTTAACACGTCTCACCTCTTGGGCCTCCACAAAATATTTAACAGGTCTCACCTCTTGGGCCTCCACAAAATGTTTAACAGGTCTCACCTCTTGGGCCTCCACATAATTTTTAACACGTCTCACCTCTTGGGCCTCCACATAATTTTTTAACACGTCTCACCTCTTGGGCCTCCACAAAATGTTTAAGAGGTCTCACCTCTTGGGCCTCCACAAAATGTTTAAGAGGTCTCACCTCTTGGGCCTCCACAAAATTTTATCAAGGTCTCACCTCTTGGGCCTCCACAAAATTTTTAAGAGGTCTCACCTCTTGGGCCTCCACAAAATGTTTAAGAGGTCTCACCTCTTGGGCCTCCACAAAATTTTATCAAGGTCTCACCTCTTGGGCCTCCACAAAATTTTTAAGAGGTTTCACCTCTTGGGCCTCCACAAAATGTTTAAGAGGTCTCACCTCTTGGGCCTCCACAAAATTTTATCAAGGTCTCACCTCTTGGGCCTCCACAAAATTTTTAACAGGTCTCACCTCTTGGGCCTCCACATAATTTTATAAAGGTCTCACCTCTTGGGCCTCCACAAAATTTTATCAAGGTCTCACCTCTTGGGCCTCCACAAAATTTTATCAAGGTCTCACCTCTTGGGCCTCCACAAAATTTTTAACAGGTCTCACCTCTTGGGCCTCCACAAAATTTTATCAAGGTCTCACCTCTTGGGCCTCCACAAAATTTTTAACAGGTCTCAGCTCTTGGGCCTCCACATAATTTTTAAGAGGTCTCACCTCTTGGGCCTCCACATAATTTTTAAGAGGTTTCACCTCTTTAGCCTCCACACAATTTTTAAGACGTCTCACCTCTTGGGCCTCCACAAAATTTTCCTCTTCCTGCCTCTTCCTGCCTTTTGCGGTCCTACGCATCCCTCAACATCCCCACTGCTTTACCTGCTAGACATGACACTGGGCCAGGTCGGGTCACTGACATCTCAAGCGCCAACAATTTGGGCATTTTAAGGCTTCTGCATGTGTTTGAGTTGTTTTTACATTTTAAAGAAGACATGTCTGACCACATCTCACACACACACACAATGACAATTAGGGGTGGGGTCTATTTGCTTTCCCCCTTGCCTATGCCATCTGTGGTTGTCATAGGCAACGTGATTTTAAGGGGTGCAGAATTTTATCTTCTTTTTTGTCTAGTATGGCTTGGGGTCCATGGCAATGTAGAGGAAAGAAGGTTTCCTTGTATGGTCTCACTTTACAGAGAGGTTATATTGTCTTTGGAGTGTATTGTTGAGAGGCTGTAATAGTGGCGTAATAGTGCGACTTGGGCGCGTTATATGCACCCAGACATGCTTCCCCTGCTGTCCCAGTTGCATTCCAGCAGTGTTGGCATCCTTTTCTGAGGTTTCAGGGTGGACTTGGTGACCTCCAAGTGGTCGAATTGAGATTTCCAAGTGGCGAGCATTTTTTTCCCATAGACTTTAATGGGATTCGATATTCGGTCGAATAGTCGAATTTCGCGGTCTATTCGAATCGAATTTCGAACTTCCGAATATTTCACTACTCGCTCATCTCTAGTTATTTCCAAGAACCTGTTTCCTTTATGAGATATACAGGTTTCAGTTTTCCAGTCTATATCTGGGTAGTTGAAATCCCCCATAATAACAACCTCATTATGATTTGCCACCTCGTCTATTTAGTTTAGAAGTAGATTTTCTATGGGCTCTGGTATACTAGGGGGTTTATAATAAACTCCTATTAGTATTTTATTATTGTTTTTGGCTCCATTTATTTCTACCCACAGTGACTCCACATGTTCATGTCCCTCACTTATATCTTCCCGCAGTGTGGGCTTTAGACAGGACTTTACATGTACTTGTGACAAACTTGCATATATACCATTTAATATGAGCAAGGCGAGCAGTAAGGGACAGGGAAGTGGGCATGCTGCTGATGGTGCACACAGAGGCCATGGCTCTGGGCGTGGTGAAACTGTGTCTGCTGGTAGAGCACAAGAAACAAAGTCATCCAAAACTCCTAGCTTTATGTCCCAGTTTGCAGGGTGGCGCAAGACAGGTTCTTGTTAGGTCAACATGTCAGGAGGAGGACCACAGTGAGGTTAATTTTTTAGGTTAAAAAATTATGGGTGAGGGCCTGCTGGTGACCGTCTAAAAAATTATGGGTGAGGGCCTGCTGGTGAACCTCTTAAAAATTTAAAGGCGAGGGCAGCCTAATAAGCAGTTTGATATGATGGAGGAAGAGGAGGAAGAGGACGAGAAGAGGAAGGGGTGCATGGGAATACAGTGTATTCAATACACTCTAAAAGCCACATTTAAAGTTCCTTTATGTTTAGCCGCTTTCCTCTGGTGGGGTAGTGAAGTCAAGGGCAATCCAGGCCCTGTTCATTTTGATAAGCGTCAACCGGTCAGCATTTTCATTTTACAGGGGGATTTGCTTATCAGTTATTACGCCCCCAGAGGCACTAAATACCCGCTCCAACAAAACGCTGGCGGCAGGGCAAGCTAGCACCTCCAAGGCGTAGAGTGCCAGTTGGTGCCACATGTCCAGCTTAGACACCCAATAATTTTAAGGCACAGAGGGATCACTGAGGACGTTGACACAGTCAGCTAGGTACTCCTTCACCATCTTCCAAAACTTTTCCCTCATTTTGACACTAGGCCGCTAATCAGGTTGAGGGTGCTGGTGGGGTATCATGAAACTGTCCCAGACCTTGGAAAGTGTCACCCTGCCTCTGTTGGAACTGCTGTGTGTTCCCCTCGTCTCCCTTCCTCGGGTTCCCAAGGAACTACATACTCTGCCGCCAGCGTTGTCAGCTGGAAATTTTTGAAGCAATTTTTCCACAAGGGCCTTCTGGTATTGCACCATTCTTCTAGTACTCACCACCACAGGAATAAGAGATAAGAAGTTCTCTTTGTAGCGGGGGTCGAGAAGGGTGAACAACCAGTAATTGGTGTTGGCTAAAATGCGTATAACGCGAGGGTCACGGAAAGGCAGCATAGCATGAAGTCAACCATGTGTGCCAGAGTCCCAACAGAAAAGGCTTTGCTCTCCTCACCAGGAGGATGACTCTCAATCTCCTCATCCTCTTCTTCCTCTTCTGCCCATCCACGCCAAAGAGATGGAGTAAACCTGCTATGGGTACTAACCTCTGTAGCTGGGCAACTGTCTCCTGCTCCTCCTCCTCTAATTCACACTGAGTAGTCAAATCGAGGGTGGTCTGGCTATCACCCTGTGTACTGTCTTCCCCCATTTCCAACTCTTCCACATGCAAATCGTCCGCCTTTATTGTGAGCAGTGAGCGTTTCAGTAGACACAGAAGTGGAATGGTAACGCTGATAATAGCGCTATCGCCGCTCACCATCTGTGTACATTCATCAAAGTTGTGTAAAGCCTCACAGAGGTCGGACATCCATGCCCACTCGTCGCTTCTGAAGAGCGGAAACTGAGTGGAAAGGCGAAGGCCGTGTTGCAGCTGGTATTCCATTACTTCCCTCTGCTGCTCACAAAGCCTGGCCAACATGTGGAAGTTCAAGAGCATGCTCAAGTCGCAAAGCAGTCGGTGAGCTGGCAAGTGCAAGCACTGCTGCAGCGTTGCCAGACCGGCGGAAGCTGTAGGTGACTTTCGGAAATGGGCACACAGGCTGCGCACCTTCACCAGCAGCTCAGGCAAATTGGGGTAGGTTTTGAGAAAAATTCACTGAGAAGTATAAGCTAAGATTCACATCCAATGGTAAGAATCAAAACACTGCTTGACTAGGATGTTTAAAACCAAAACAAAAAATGTGTTTATTAAATATAAACTCAATAAAATAATGGGGAAAAGATCATCATCACACAGTCCCAATCAAGGGACTTCAATGGCAGATAGGCACCACCGGCTAAACGGGGACCGGCTAACCAAGTGTACAAAGATTCAATGACACCAAAACAAAGGAAGCCCCTCTGGTCCCCAAATAAAAAAGTTACCCGGCTGTAATCTCAAGTAAATCTCAGCCTGTTTATTCCTGAAGGTGAAGGACGCTCCAGCTATCAGCTGGTCTATGTTCAGTGGGAGATGCACTGTAGCATGCACTATGACCCCCAAAAGTACCTTGGCGTCCACCTAATCAGGGTAAACATTCGCGTACCTAGCGCTAACTACATAGATGTCTTGTCCTACCCTATGCTCTATGCGTTTCGCCCTGAACACAATGGCTGATCAGGAGCTGCGGGGTGGAAAGACAGACAGAACACATAGAGCTATGCGCTTCATGTGGTGAAGCGACGGCAACCGGTGTTAGTATGGCCGTGAGCCTCCTTAAGACCACAAAGCTCCTCCCCCAAAAGGCAATATCGATCTATGGGCGTGCCAATGGGAGCCAGAGGGGCGCGATGCACTAATGTTAACTCTGCCCCCTCCTTCGGCCGGGCCGTGGTACAAACAGGATCGTGTATTGCGGTAAAGAGGGACTTAAAACAGGGGTGTATCCCGGCAAATAGTAGGTATAGCTATAGGACAATGAATATAAACAATAAATGCGCATATAAATGTAGATGACCAACGCAGCAAATGACCGATCAGGACAGCTGTCTCATCTCAACGAGGCATGAGGAATGACCCCCAAATGTATGGTGGGATCCGCCAGTCCAAATTTAAGATGCTCGCCGGACAGTGCAAATCACCAGGGGCAGAAAAGGATGGACGGAAAAAGACCACCACAAAAACGGGGTCAAAAATAGCCGGTCAGATGTATAATGACCTGGCATGGGGCTCATAACTGGGGTATAAACACACTCGGACATCACATGCCATTCTCTAAGTGGATGTCCAGTGTGTAAATAGGAATAAGGAGGGTAGTATAAATTCCAATGTCACACATCATCCGTGGTGACAGGTGATAATCCCTCTCATTAGATTCCCTATGAAAAAAACATCAAAGGAAACATGCATAGGAAATATGCTCGTTTAGCCCTTCAGGGCATACAGCCCGGAGTTTAAATGTCCAGAAGGCTTCCTTCTGTAGCAATTTCTTATCAAAGTCCCCCCCTCTGGGAGACTTCTTCACGACTTCGATGCCCTGAAATTGGACAACATGCAGCGGATTATCCATTAATTATCCATTATCCATTATCCATTGTGGTGACATGGCGTGCCATCGGGGTATCTGAACATTTGCGTATGTTGTTCAAATGTTCCCCGATACGCCGCCGAAACTCACGCAGGATTTTGCCCACATACTGTTTACCGCACTTACATGAGATCAGATAAACCAATCCCGTCATGCGGCAATTTATAAATATTCTAATGTGGTACACATCCCGCGTGGAAGTGCTGCAAAAAATGTTCCCTAATTTAATGGATGAGCATGCTATGCACTTTCCACAACGAAAAGTGCCTGTCAGACCCCGGCGAAGCCAAGTCTCCGAGGAAACTGATGAGGACTGGTAAAAGCTGTGAACCAGCCTGTCTCTCAAATTACGCCCTCTACGATAAGTGATCAGAGGACGTGCACCCACCAGATGCCCCACATCGAGGTCCGCACGAAGGATACCCCAGTACCGTTGCAGAATGTCACGAGCCTCAAGATGGACATCATCAAACGTGGCGATAATGCGTACTGATTCTCCTGTCGACTCTTGGATCCTAGGAACTAGTATACTTTCCCGATTTATTGCTAGGGAGTGATGATAAGCTTCAGCCAGGACCCGCTTGGGGTAGCCCCTATCCAGGAACCTATCACGTAAATCCCTGGCTGCTCCCTGAAAGTCAAACATTACAGAGCAATTCCTGCGTAAACGCATGTATGTTGATGCATAAATGGGAACGTGAGTCTATCGACTCTTCATTGCGATTTATGCAGTTGCTACTTGAAGAAGAAAGGGCTTTACATAAAAAAACATTGCTAGTTTGCAGGAACAGATTGAGATAGCGAAGGGTTTCTCTGACAATCCTGAGTATTCCCGTAAAGAGCACACCCTCCAACAAACAAATGATCATTTTACCTCACAACTGAAGGAACGAAAACACACACAGTTACTAAGGGACACGACCGATTTTAAGGAGGGCCGAGTCTATGACTTTAATACTAAACCTAGCAAAGTCTTGGAGACTGAGACGGAACCCTCATCCTCTGAGGGGGAAAGCGAAATAGATAGAGGTACAACACCCTCATTGCAATATCCAATCTTTTCTTCCCAGAGAGGTAGAGCGAGGAACAGAGGAGGAGATCGGGGCGTCCAGGTTGGAGGGGTGGTTTTTTAGGGACAGCTCCACCCACGGCAGGATATGCCCTAAGTGATAGAAAAACACAGTGAATCACTTTCCCCGATCGGAAGCGATGAGAGTTATGAATCTGTCACACAGGAAACTCTCCCAGTCTGATATTAGCCTGTTGAGTAAGGGATTGTCTTTCGTCCCCACCCACTCATTTAATTTATTTGAGTAGGTGAAGGATTTGTTCCTCTTCACACAAAAACTGAAGTGGAAGAAATTCTTCGACGACGAGAGACAATGTATCGAACTGGGCATTGACTCAGATGAACTCCCGGATGTCGGCCTTCTAGCACAAATGTTGGACAAAGGTGAAAGGGCCTTGGGTTAGGGACCGTTTACTGAGTCAAGGCTTCCCTCGAATAAGAACCCTCCACTTGGGGATGGCAACCCCATGGATATATTTTTTACAGTTGCTGTGGATCAGCTGCATGCACTGGTGGGCTGTAGGTCAGGCAGAAGCAATCAGAGAAGAGAATCAAAGAAGAGAATGATGCAATGTTGTCCCTCGAGCGTGATGCTAAGATTGTCGTCAAACCTTCGGACAAGGGGGGCAACATTGTGGTCATGGGGGATGAAATGTATGAAGACATCTGTGTCCGGATATTGAGGGATCCTCAATGTTATCGTATCTTAGACCAAAATCCTACTAGACTGTTTCATACAAAGTTGATTCGCATTCTGACATGCGCATTAAGCGATAAGCTGATTAGCAAGTCCGAATTTGTTTTTCTGCTTCCTACCCACCCTCAGACACCGTGCTTTTCTTGTCTACCAAACGTACACAAGGGCCTTACCCCATTAAAGGAAAGGACCATTGTGTCTGGCACGGTTAGTCTGACCCAGAATATCAGCATTTATGTTGATACCATTCTCAGGTCCTTTGTCCATGCTCTCCCCTCCTATACGAGGGATTCCATCATCAAAAAATTGGTTGGTGTCTATGTGGATGAGCAGATGTTCCTCGCGAGCCTGGATGTTGAGGCGCTATATAGCTCCATACCCCATGACAAGGGGTGTAGAGCTGTGGTGTCATTTTTTGCAGCAGCGGGGGACTCATCTTAGAGGCCATAACATCTTTGTATGTAATTTCTTGAGATTCATCCTTGCACACCTTACCACCAGCTCAGGGGGGGTGGCGATGGGTAGCCCTTGTGTGCCCACCTATGCCAACCTCTACCTGGGCTGGTGGGAACGCGACATTGTGTTCTCTGAGGAGGCCCATAGATGGACAGGATTCATTCATATGTGGGCACCCTTCATTGATGATGTCCTGATTCTCTGGTCTAGTGGTGTGGATTAATTTCAAGCGCTTGTGACCTTTTTAAATTCCAACACATTAGGTCTTTATTTTACATCAGAAATTCACCATTCCGCTATAACCTTCCTGGATTTGACAATATTTAAAGGTCAGGATGGTCTTTTGGAGACTCGCCTATACAGAAAAGAAACGGCATCTAATAGCCTCCTTCAATGAGACAGTTGTCACCCTGGTCCCTTAAAGCGTGGAATCCCCAAGGGATAATACATGTGTTTACGCAAGAATTGCTCTGTAATGTCTGACTTTCAGGGAGCAGCCAGGGATTTACGTGATGGGTTCCTGGATAGGGGCTACCCCAAGCGGGTCCTGGCTGAAGCTTAACATCACTCCCTAGCAATAAATCAGGAAAGTATACTAGTTCCTAGGATCCAAGAGTCGACAGGAGAATCAGTACGCATTATCACAACGTTTGATGATGTCCATCTTGAGGTTTGTGACATTCTGTAACGGTACTGGGATATCCTTCGTGCGGACCCCGATGTGGGGCATCTGGTGGGTGCACGTCCTCTGATCACTTATCTCAGAGGGCGTAATTTGAGAGACAGGCTGGTTCACAGCTTTTACCAGTCCTCATCAGTTTCCTCGGAGACTTGGCTTCGCCGGGGTCTGACAGGCACTTTTCGTCGTGGAAAGTGCATAGCATGCTCATCCATTAAATTGGGGAATATTTTTTGCAGCACTTCCACGCGGGATGTGTACCACATTAGAACATTTATAAATTGCCGCATGACGGGATTGGTTTATCTGATCTTATGTAAGTGTGGTAAACAGTATGTGGGCAAAACCCTGCGTGAGTTTCGGCGGCGTATCGGGGAACATACGCAAATGTTCGGATACCCCGGTGGCACGCCATGTCACCACCTGCCAGGATAATCCGCTGCATGTTGTCCAATTTCAGGGCACCGAAGTCGTGAGGAAGTCTCCCAGAGGAGGGGACTTTGATAAGAAATTGCTACAGAAGGATGCCTTCTGGACATTTAAACTCCGGGCTGTATGCCCTGAAGGGCTAAACGAGCATATTTCCTATGCATGTTTCTTTTGATGTTTTTTCATAGGGAATCTAATGAGAGGGATTATATCATCTGTCACCACGGATGATGTGTGACATTGGAATTTATACAACCCTTCTTATTCCCATTTACACACTGGACATCCACTTGGAGAATGGCATGTGATGTCCGAGTGTGTTTATACCCCAGTTATGAGCCCCATGCCGGTCACATCTGACCGGCTATTTTTGACCCCGTTTTTGTGGTGGTCTTTTTCCGTCCATCCTTTTCTGCCCCTGGTGATTTGCACTGTCCGGTGAGCATCTTAAATTTGGACTGGCGGATCCCACCATACATTTGGGGGTCATTCCTCATGCATCGTTGAGATGAGACAGCTGTCCTGATCGGTCATTTGCTGCGTTGGTCATCTACATTTATATGTGCATTTATTGTTTATCTTCATTGTCCTATAGCTATACCTATTTGCCGGGATACACCGCTGTTTTAAGTCCCTCTTTTCCGCAATACACGATCCTGTTTGTAACACGGGCCGGCCAAAGGAGGGGACGGAGTTAACATTAGTGCATCGTGCCCCTCTACCTCTCATTGGCCCACCCATGGATTGATACCGCCTTTTCGGGGAGGAGCTTTGTGGTCTTAAGGAGCCGGTAAGCAGCGGCGCCTCACGGCCATACTAACGCCGATTGCCGTCGCTTCACCACATGAAGCGCACGACTCTATGTGTTTTGTCTGTCTTTGCACCCCGCAGCTCCTGTTGAGCCCTTGTGTTAAGGGCGAAACGCTTAGATTGTAGGGTAGGGCAAGACATCTATGTAGTTAGCTCTAGTTATGCGAATGTTTACCCTGATTAGGTGGACGCCAAGGTACTTTTGGGGGTCATAGTGCAAGCTACAGTGCATCTCCCACTGAACATAGACCAGCTGACAGCTGGAGCATCCTTCACCTTCAGGAATAAACAGGCTGTGATTTACTTGAGGTTACAGCCGGGTAACTTTTTTATTTGGGGACCAGAGGGGCTTCCATTGTTTTGGTGTCATTGAATCTTTGTACACCTGGTTAGCCGGTTCCCGTTTACCCGGTGGTGCCTATCTGCCATTGAAGTCCCTTGAGTGGGACTGTGTGATGATGACATTTTCCTAATTTTTTATTGAGTATATATTTAATAAAAACATTTTTTGTTTTGGTTTTAAACATCCTAGTCAGGCAGTGAGTAGGTTTTGAGAAACCGCTGAACCACTAAGTTGAAGATGTGTGCCAGGCATTGTATGTGTCACGGACGTTCCTGTGACAGGTAACAGGAGGTCTGTCAGATTGGCAACACGTGGTATGATCTGACATGTTTTCCTTTTTTGCTGTTGGTATTTACCACACCCTTTTCCCTGAGGTCTTGCTGGTGTGGTAATTGTCTCTCCCCTATTTATTGCTGCTTCTACCACAGTTCCTTTCGGTTTATAGCTTCAGTGGATGTTGTGGTGGTTTGGTGTTGGCTCTCAGATGAGATCCTGGAGCTTCCATTTCTTCATTGAAGATACAGATGTAGCAGTGCTAGCGATCACTGTTTTCGCATAGCGTTGCTAACGAATCGCGACTTCTCTTCTTTCACTCCTTTCACTCGCTAATTAGGTGAATTTGTACGCATTAGCGTACAATGCATAGCATTAGCATACAAATTTGTATGCATTAGCGTACAAATCATCAGATGTGTTCTCTATTTACGATATTGTTCTGCGCTCATGCTATTCTCCTGTGATTGCTAGCACTGCTACATCTGTAAGTGTCCTCTTTCCCTTTTGTGTGCTACGTTACAATTCCCAGTTGTTTAGCCTGAGGTAGACTCATTCCTGTCATTAGTTCCAGGGTCCTATAGGGTCAGTTTGGTTTAGGTTCCTATGTATGAACTCGCCTACTTTTGAGGCCTGTTCATACTGGTACTCAGTCAGGATTAGAGTCAGGGTTTCCTTTAGGAGGTGTCCATCTTCCTTCCTTAGTTTCCAGGCCTAATCTCCTTTCCCTCCTACGCTGTGTGTTACCTGAGCGTGACAGTATGTGTGTGAGCTTGCTGAGCTCCAAAGCCGCCACCAAGTTGCGGCCGTTAGCAGACACAACCATGCCTGGTTATAGGTTGAGTGGCGAGAGCCACAGCTCAGCCTGGTCCCTTATACCCTACCACAGCTCTGTGGCGGTGTGCTGTTTGTCACCTAAGCAAATATGTTTCAGCACAGCCTGTTGCCGCTTTCCCACTGCAGTGCTACACTGCTTCCAGCTACTGACTGATGGCTGAATGGTGCTGCAAGATGAGAATTCTGAGGTTGAAGTGGAGGAGGAGAAGGAGGGGTTGCAGCCGCTACTGTAGGTGGTGGCGGAAATCCTGATGGAAGTAGGGCCCGCAATCTTTGGCGTCGGTAGCACCTGTGCCATCCCAGGGTACGACTTGCTCCCAGCCTCCACAAAGTTAACCCAGTGTGCCGACAGGGAAATGTAGCGTCCCTGGCCAAAAGCACTTGTCCATGTGTTAGTCGTTAAATGGACCTTTCCAGTAACTGCATTGGTCAGGGCACGGGTTATGTTACGGAAAACATGCTGGTGTAAGGTGGGGATGGCACACCAGGAAAAATAGTGGCGGCTAGGTACTGAGTAACGAGGGACAGCCGCCTCAGTGTCCACAAGCCTAAACAGCAACAGTTCCAGGGCCAGCAATTTGCAAGTTGTGGATTTTGTGCTATGGCCTGTGGGTGGGTGGCTGGGTATTTTCACTTTCTTTCAAAGGCCTGGGTATGGACATTTGTACGCTGCGCTGGGATACAGAAGTGGATGTGCTAGCTGATCATGCTTGCGAAAGTCCAGGTGCAGGGAGGGAGGCGTCTGGGCCTGCGTCTTGGACAGGGGATTGGCCAGCACGTAACACAGGGGAAGAGGAGGCAGTGGTGTGACCCGCAGACACCAATTGTAGACCCAGGTGTTCGGCCCACCTATTAGGGTGCTTTGCTGCCATGTGGCGGATCATGCTGGTGGTGGTCAGGTTGCTAGTGTTCACGTCCCTGCGCATTTTGGTACAGCACAGGTTGCAAATGACAATTCTTATATCTTCAGCACTTTCCTCAAAAAAGCGCCAGACTGAGGAACACCTACCCCTTGGCAAGGGAGATTGCCGCAAGGGGGTGCTCCGGAGAACAGTTGCGGGCCTGTTTGGTGTGGCCTGCCTTCTCCCTTTTGCCACCCCACTGCCTCTTCCAGCCTGCTGCTGTGTTGAGAATCCCTCCCCCTCTGTACTGCTGTCCTCGCTTGGCTTGCCACCTTCCCAGGTTGGGTCAGTGATTTCATCGTCCACCATCTCCTCTTCCACATCCTCACTCTGGTCCTCCTCCTGACATGTTGACCTTGAGTGCTGCTGACACTCAAAAACATTAGGGGTGAGGGTCTGCTGTTGAGCTGACCCTCTAAAACATTAGGAGCGAGGGCCTGCTGCTGATCTGACCATGTCAAACATTAGGAGTGAGGGCCTGCTGCTGAGCACTCAATGTTTTTGAGTGTCAGCAGCAGGCCATCAATCATAATTTTTCAAGGGTGTGTCTGATGCCCTACTTTATGTGTAATAAAGGGTGTATTGAAGTGCCTGTTCCTTGTAATTTTTGACAACCCTTTTACTTAGTGCATAGGCTTTATGAGTGTAGGAGTCCCTCGACATGAACAATTGTACCACAATGTGAATGAGGCCCTCCTTTATGTGATATACCAGTTGTATCAGAGTGCCTCTTCCTTGTAATTTTTGGCAGCACTTGCACTTTATATACAAGTTAATATATGTTTCTTAACAATATTTCCTCTAAAATCAATGTTATATTCAGCTTTGGGTGGTATTATTGTCATTCCGTAAAAGTGGCGTAATACTCAGACAACATCGTTTCCAGCAGCGACTTTGGAGTCCAAGATGCATCCAGACATCCTCCCCATGCTGTTCCCAAACCATTTCAGTGGTGTTTCCATCATTTTCTCACCTTTTCCTATGAACCAGACACCCTCCCCTCTTCACAGCAGGGGGTGCCTGGTTTAGTGCTCTGGTTCTCCAATTAACTTCCATTGTGCTCAGGTGCTCGGTAGAGCACTCGAGCATCACCTAGTGTTCGACCCGAGCACCCGAGCACTACGGTGCTCGATCAACACTAGTGTTTACAGTTTAGCCATAGCTACTGTATGTATGTCAGTGTCACTCAGACATCATTTACTATTGCTGTCATTGCGCTCAAGAGCTTGGGAAGGTGGGAGTGGGAAGGGGAAAAGCAAAAATTCATAAAAAAATAAAGAAAAGAAATAACGCACGTATACTAAAAATTCTAAGTCCTAGGAGACTAGAGGGTGTTAAATTGCAATTTTTAGGGCAATTTGAGCCGATTTGGTTCAGCCCAAACTGAATCGGGTCTGAACTGAACCTTTTGAAAAATTTGGCTACCCTAAACCAAACCAAGCCTTGAGCAGTTTGCTGATCTCTAATCTGTAACCCAATATTGTTAATCAGGTCCTTTAGAACATATAGTTTTAAAGTGCACTCCATATATTCTTGTATATACCATTTTTCCTTTAACTACTCATTATCTTCTTGAGCATTTAAGTATCAAAGCAATAGTAGGTCAATGCAGCAGTAATTGACAGAAAATGCTGTAACTGCTAGAACTGGGACACAGAGAAGAAGTATATTTAATAAGCCTTTAGGCACATTGATTTTTAGCACACTTAGTAAATCTAAAGCTTCTTTTAATATATTTACAGATCTACTATCTTCAAAAATTCAATGGGAAAGAAGGGTATTCATTAGATATGAAAGAGCTAAATGGATGGAAGCAGAGAGATCAATGTGTCCTTAATTGTTGTCATAATTAAGTTTTTTGTTCTTACTGGAGGTAATTTGTTCATGTTCGCAAACATGGACCTTTTCTCTCTGGTTTCTTTAATACTAATAGGATGTCAGTGTGTCCTTCTATTCACATGGATAACCAGTGGCATCTGTTATAGACAGCACGTTCTAGTTGTGTGGTTTCATAGAGTTATACACATGGCACCCAAGTGCATAGTGTCTATATTTCTGTATAATATCAAATTTTGTATTAGACTTAAAGGGGTATTCCCATCTCACAAATGTAGTTTGTATAGTTAGATATATCCATACCAATAGTATTACTAATAGAATGTATTTATATAAAATGTACCGTTTAGAAGATTTGCCTATTTGTATATCCATTGTCCCACACACATCAGTCAGGCCGTTTCACCTAGTTACGTCCACTGTGGCCATGTAGTAGTACTACATGGCCTGCTTGCTCCTGTTCAAACCCGCTCTGAGGTAACCGCTGTATTGTAAACGCACACTGCATGAGCATGCGGAGACACGTCTTAGGGTTGTAGCATTTTTGTCTGCACTTCCAAAATGCAGAGAAACGGATCCTGTTCCAAGATCAATTCATCTCTATGGAGCAAGATCCGTTTATAAAGTCTGCGTTTTGGACGGATCCTGACCATTGCGTTTTGGACTGGTAGTGTCCAAAACGTAGATGTGAAAGTCCCCTAAGATGTGTCTCCACATGCTCATGCAATGTGCGTTTACAATACAGCAGTTACCTCAGAGCAGGTTTGAAGAAGAGCAAGCCGATCACAACTACTACATGGCCACGGTGGTCGTAACCAGGGGCAACGGCCTGACTGATGTGTGTGGGACAATGGAAATACAAATAGGCAAATCTTCTAAACGGTACATTTTATATAAATACATTCTATTAGTAATACTATTGGTATGATATCTAACTATACAAACTACATTTGTGAGATGGGAATACCCCTTTAAGATTCCAAACTGTTACAGTATGAATCCAACATAAAAAAAATTATGGCATGCAGCATTATATTCCACAATTAGAGCTGAGCAAAATTCCCAAAAACTGTTTCAGGTCAAACTCAGGCAAATCAGCCATCAGATTTTATGTGGTCTAAAAAAATTTGAATCAAATCAAAGGTATCCCAATTGCTTTGAAAAGTTGTGTATAACATTCTGATGTCCCCTAGGGCTGTAAACAACCCCTTTTAAACTCTTCAAACGGATTATGTCACAAAACTTATTCTACATTTTACCAACCAGCTACTGGATCTGAAACCTTTTGTAATTTCATGTAATTAAAAATGTAATATTGTCAGCGAGCTATTCAATAAAATGTATCTGTTGTATCTGCTGTTTGTTCTTTTCCTTATTTTGTCCATCGCATTGAGCTGATCGACCACTCAGTTTAAATGTTCAACTGCCACCAGTCATATGTTCTGTTAGAAGCTGTGGCAGTTACAGGAAGAAAACTGCACAGAAAGGACATGCCCCTGAGCTGCCAGGCTGTAGCTAATCTAGCAGAGCAATTGGAACAATGAAGGATATGCTCTCTGGATCAATGTGAGGTACAGGGCTGCTTCTAGCTTTTGTTAGAAAGGTATTGTCATGTACTATATGCTGTCTGATTTTCATATTTTACATCAATCATGTCATAACTAGAGATTAGCGAAGTTCTTACAAATTGGATTCGGCGTTCATCGCTGATTGCAGCATCTGAGGTTAATATTAAGGCCTTTCAGGGGTTGATTGGTTAAAAAGAATTTAATTGTACTTACCTTATCCACTTGAGCGCTAAGATGCTTGAAGATCCAGTGCAAAATCTGTTGGAGATGGACAACAACGTATAGCTTATAGTCTATTGCTGGAGTGACTTCTGCTGGATTGACTGCAGTTTATTGTTATGAACTAGATGCGCGTAATGTTACAGTAGTTTCTATGCATTTAGATGTGT
>ONZH01014244.1:0-76079 GCA_900303285.1 Rhinella marina
CAGGTATGCACTGAAAAGCACTGGGCGGTCACAGCTCGCACGCAGAAAAAAGCGGTGCGGCGCTGAAAAATTGTTTAAAAAAAAAAACAAAACGAAGCCAAAAAACGCATGGACCAAGTGGCATCCATAAAAAAAGGACGGGAGGGGACAGAGACAGGGACGGAGGGTGGGTTAGGGATCTGTAACTGCTTTTTCTTCTTTTCTTCTTCTTTTCAAAAGCAAAAAGGCAGATAGCAGTGGTGGTGCACCACAAGTCCCAGCAAGTCAACAGCAGCACAGAAAAGGACAGTACCTCTCTGCATGCAGTCACCAGCTAGAATGGCTGCATGCAGGAAGGTTCTGCCCCTTCCTGTGCAGCTGTAGCGCTGCCATTGGCTGTAGCGTTGCTCCAGCCAATGGCAGTGCTGGCAGGGGACCCAAAACACAGGAGTCCCCTGCCTAACCTCAGGAACGACAGGTGCTGACTTGGTCAGCACCTATCACCTTCAGATGACCCCCCTCTCCCGGTCCCCCTGCAGCTCCGGTTCTTTCCGGGAGCTGCGATGGGCCGGTCTAAGGAACCCAGCCAATCGCAGCTACCGGAGATGCAGGGGGACGGAAATACCACCCCCTGCCCTTAGGTAAGATGGCTGCCTGCAGGGCAGTGCAGCCATCAAAGCCCGTTTCCCGGGCGATTACCCCCGGGGACCGGGTCTCTGCCGCACCGTAGCTCTACGGCGCTGGTCGGCAACTCCCTTCCCGCAGCGCCGTACATGTACGGCACTGGTCTGGAAGGGGTTAAAAAGGGTTTAGATGAATTCTTGAAAGTAAACAACGTGTAGAAATTTGAGTCTGATTTCCTTCTGGGATTCACATCCTCACCTATTCCTTGGTTGAACTTGATGGACTTATGTCTTATTTCAACCATATTAACTATGTAACTACGTGTACTATGTAACTATACAGGCCAGTAAGTCATCTGTCGTGGGTAAATTGTTTGTAAGAGATGCTATTCTGGAGTATCTCAATAAAAATAAGGGTATAACGCCCGATCAGCACGGCTTCCTGTTAGTCTTTCACCTGATCCTCCATGTTTGTCCCTCATATGTTCCCACACTTATAATTGCCTTGTGGAGTAGATTTTGAGAGCCAATTCTCACTTCTGTTGTCCTCATAGGAAAGCCTCACTAATTTATCCTTAATGGTAGTGTTCTTCCTAAAGCTAATGAGCGGGGGATGTTTCACCCTTTCCTTCAGGTCCTCATCATTGGACAAAATATGCCAATTATTCAACACTGCTTTCTTCACTGTTGATGCCATAGAGGTATATTTAAAAGAAAACACAGCTCTATTGGCCTCTTCTTTATGGGATTTCTGACTGGTACCACTCTCCTTTTGTTTCTGCACTATCCTCTCAAAGGACTCATCTATTAGCCTCTCAGGATATCCTTTCCCCAGGAGCCTCTCTTTTAGTTCTCTCTATTCTCTCTATTTGCTATCCGTCTCAACTAGAGTTGAGCGAACATGCTCGTAACGAGTACTGTACTGCTCGGATCCCCTGCGCTCGCATGGGTGCAGGCATCCGGATCCGTCGGGTGAGGAGGACGGATCTGGATGGCTGCGCCCATGCGAGTGCAGGGGATCCGAGCAGTACAGTGCTCGTTACGAGCACGTTCGCTCAACTCTAGTCTCAACCTTACGAATTGACCATGGGGTACTGCTTTTTTTTACATGATAAGGATGGGAGCTTCTGAAGTGCAAGAGGGAATTTGTGGCTGTATCTTTTCTATGTACTTTAGTCATTAATTTACCTCCTTGTATGGTCAACATCACATCTAAAAACTCCAACTCACTTTGATGTATTTTACTGGTGAATCTCATGTTCATATCGTTTTCATTATTCAAATACTCCACAAATTCACCAAATTGCACTTCAGTACCTCTCCACACTATAAATACATCATCCACAAATCTCATGAACAATTTGATATTCTGGACAAACCTATTTTTTACTGTAAGCACATATTTATCCTCAAAAAACGTCAGGAAGAGGTTGGCGAACGTACAGGATACAGGAGTCCCCATGGCCGTTCCAGTTTTTTTATGGAACCATTAAACATAAAGGCATTATGTGCCAAGACATACTCTAAAGCCTCCTTCACAAATTCAATGTAATTATGACTTTTATTCTGATGTTCTAGTATCTCACCCACTGCTTGCACTCTCAATTTTTGGGGTATCCTTGTGTAAAGGCTTTCGACGTCTATTGACGCCAAGAAGTCTTCTTCTTGCCACTGTATGTCCCTGACCATACCCAGAAAGTCACTGGTATCCCTCAAATACGAGGGAATACCTCGTAACAATGGGCGTAACAACCATTCCAAGTACTGTGATAAGGGCTCTGTCACTGACCCTATTCCTGTGATGATGGGACGTCCCGGAGGGTTATTCAACGATTTATGGACTTTTGGGATGAAATACCATTTTGGTTTTGTTGGATACATTGGATATAATTTTTCCATGGTCCTTTCCGTGATGACTCTCATCTGCACATACTTAAACAGTAGGGACCTCAACTTCCTCTGATATTTCCCAGCAGGGTTGTTAGTTAAGGGTTCATACACTTTTGTGTCATTCAGCTGTCTCATTGCCTCTGCCTCATAATATTGTCTATGCATCAAAACAATGTTTCCCCCCTTGTCGGCTGGTTTCACTACAATGTCCCTCTGTTTACTTAGCCATTGTAAGGCCTTTTCCTCTTTCTTGGTAATATTTTTCCTACCTTTAGGATAAATAAGGCATTTAATATCTCTCAATACTTGCTTCTAGAACAAATCCAAGCTACATCCAGCCGACAAGGTGGGATTGAATGTAGACTTGACTCCTTTTGTGAATGGTTCCTTGTTATGCAGTGGTTCTCCACCTGTTTCGCCAACCTCTCCCTGTAAAGCAATCAAAGTAGTTACAATCTGTTTGTCCTGTGTACATTGTATGTTCATACTGAAACCCAGATCTTTGGGCATGCTCGGTGTTTCACCCTCTTTAAAACTTCTATTACTTCTCTCCCCATTTTTTACTCTCCCATAATACTTTTGCAGACTAAGTTTCCTAATAGCTTTAATTAAATCTACTTCAAAATCTACTGGATCAAAGTCCTCAACCAAACTAAAGTTCAGCCCTTTGGAGAGTAGGGACAAACAATCATCATTTAGGTGTAAATCCGTAAGGTTGATCACATTACTACCTCTTACAAATGACCTACTCTCCTGTACTTCACATGTTGTCATCTCCAAGATACTGGTTTCCTTTTTTGTCCTCCTCTCCAGCTTCTGCCTCTGCTGTCGCCCCCTTCTGGTCTTTCTCCTAAAGGCAATCTAGGCTCTCCTGTTATTAAGTCTTTGTTGGCGTCTTCAGTAATCTCCATATTTTTTAAATCCTCTGACACACTGGAATCAGACTCCGTAGTCCAATCATCACCATTCCTTCTTCTCCCTTGTCGTCGCCTCCTAAATGGTTTTCTGTTATCTCTCACAAAAAACACCCTTCCACTATCATAATCTTGTTTATCCCTCAGAAATTTATCTTTTTTTCTTTCCTTTATTTCTGCTTGAATAGGGATTATTTTCTTTTCTAGTTTTTTGAAAAATGTTTGTTGCTGACTACAAAGAAAGATAAATTTCTGAGGGATAAATGATAAGAATGACTTAGCAGTGTTTCTTTAAATGATTGGTATGTTTTAAGGTTTTTAAATGTATTGGTCTTATATTGCACCTGTTACCTAGGTGATGACGCCTGACGCAGCATAAGTGACGTGTGCGCGTCGGCGTCATCACGTGAGAGGCCAGATGAAGCGCAAGGAGGCGCAAAACAGGCGTCACCGTACCGATACACTGAGCACTGTGCCCACACCAGCGGTATGTATTTTGCAAAGAATTAACCCCTTCAACCCCGGGCCTGTTTTCACATTCCTGCCCCGGCCATTTTTTGCAAATCTGACATGAGTCACTTTATGTGGTAATAACTTTGGAACGCTTTTACTTATCCAAGCCATTCTGAGATTGTTTTCTCGTTACATATTGTGCTTCACGACAGTAGTAAATTTGTGGCAAAATATTTCATTTTTGTTTATACAAAAAATGCCAAATTTACCAAAAATTTGGAAAAATTAGCAAATTTCCAAATTTCAATTTCTCTACTTTCAAAATACATAGTAATACCTCCAAAAATAGTTATTAGTTTACATTCCCCATATGTCTACTTTGTGTTGGCATCATTTTATAAATGTCATTTTACTTTTTTAGGCCGTTAGAAGGCTTAGAAGTTTAGAAGCCATTTTTCAAATTTTCAACAAAATTTCCAAAACTATTTTTTTAAGCACCAATTCAGATATAAAGTGATTTTGAGGGGCTTACGTAATAGAAACCACCCATAAATGACCCCATTTTAGAAACTACACCCCTCAAATTATAAAAAAACTGCTGTTACAAACTTTGTTAATCCTTGAGGTGTTCAACAAGAATTAAAGGAAAATGGAGGTGAAATTTCAAAATTTCACTTTTTTGGTAGATTATTCATGTTAATAATTTTTTTCTTGCAACACAGCAAGGGTTAACAGCAAACTAAACCTCAATATACATTGCTCTGATTCTGAAGTTTACAGAAATACACCATATGTGGTGGTAAACGTCTCTATGGGTTTGTGGCAGTGGTCAGAAGGAAAGGAGCGCCATACGGATTTTGGAGGCAGATTTTGCTAGAATGGTTTTTAGGCACCATTTTGTAATTCAGAGACCCTGACATACCCCTACAGTAGAAACCCTCAAAAAGTGACCGTATTATATTGTCTACCATTTTTATTTTTTGAACATTTATTTTATTTTGTGATTTTCTCCCCAAATACAGAAATATACACTTGTATCATACACATCTCATTGTGATCAAACATAAGATAATGGTTACATTCAGTTTTGTTTTTTTGTTTTTTTTTACAATGAAAGGCAATAGTAAATGAGACTCTGCAGTACAATTACAACATCCATCAAGCACTAACTCTAGTTCTTTTACCCCCCCCAACATGAGATTGCTCTAACCCCACCTAATATTACCTATCGCAGCCTTCACTCCCCATCAACTCTCCTTTAGAGTCTTTAAAATACAACAGCAAGACATCCAGCGTAGAGATATTCTTATGATTTTCATATGATGTAACTATTACACTTTTATCGTTATTACAATGTTTATGAGACTTTCAATGCACCCAGGGTCCCCTTGATATCTTCTAGCAGATACCAAGTAGTCTGTTTGAATGGGCTCATTGTTTTTTGAGCCTCTAATACTGGTACATATAGAACCAGATATCCCCTCCAAGAAGAAAACCATTTTTTTTCCCAAAGTCTCTGGTTGTTGGAGAGATTCCAACCACTCCAAGTGAAATATTTTGTTGAGTTGGGTCACTATCTCACACGCAGCTGGAACTACAGGTGTCAACCAATGGTTTAATAAATATCTTTTTGCCACCATTAAAAGTTTATGTCCTATAGGGGAAAGGGCTCTGTTCCTTTCAATCCCTGATTTATCACCTCCCCCATCCTCCTCCGCGTGCAATATAGCTAGAGACGGTGACAATGGGCCCTTAAATTTACTCACTGCATGTAGTATTTTTCCCATCTCCTTCCAGAAATTTATTAATTCGGGACAACTCCATACTCCATGCCACAAGTCAGAACCCAATGTCCCACATCTAGGGCAAGTTGTTATTCTATCAGGCCTTGCAGGAGAGGCTGGGAGATCAAAAGCATATACTGCGTGATGTAATAGTCTTATATGTGTTTCCCTCCATGTTTCGTTTATTACCGCATTATAGAGAGCAACTATACCTTTGGTGACTACTGGAAGAAGCTCCTTGATTCCTAGTATTAGACCCCACTTTTTGAAGAATCGCACAGGGTCCTTGGTTCTCAGTCTGTCCCTTACAGGCACATATAACCCCGAGATGGTTGGTCTGCCCGTACCGCCCATAAGTTTATCGAAGTCATTTGTTACCTATTCCTGAGACATATCCCGCACCAAACCCTCAACATAATGTTTAATCTGTACATAAGGAAGAAAACTGGATACTCCCAAATCATATTTTTCCCTTAGTTCTGGAAATGTTAACCATCGAGCTTCCTTATCATGAAATAGATTTTTTAACTGCCTGATACCCCTTTTATTCCACTGGTGAAATAATTTGCTATCCATGCCTGGGGCAAAAGAAGGATTACCCATAATGGGTAAATGTTTAGAGATTTGATATGGTAAATGGAATAGTTTTGATATGCTACAATAGTATCTCTCATGACCAATGAGTGTTTCAAATGGGAGGGTAAATTGGAGAACTTGTTGTGCAGTAATGCAGTCAAACTCCACGGATTTGCTAGTTGCCTTTCCATGCTAATGTTAGATTAATAAAAGGAGCCGGCAACCCAATCAAGAATATGTCGACTGAGGCATGTTAGATTATAACCCCTCAAGTCAGGAAAGTTCAACCCACCTCTCTCTTTAGTCAGTTTCAACTTCTCTAAGGAGATTTTTGCCCTTTTTCCCCTCCACATAAAATACAGAAATCTACTCTCTAATTGTCGAATATCAGAGTGTCGCAGAAGTAAGGGTATTGTCTGTAGAGGATATAATAGATGGGAGACACTCATCATTTTATAAGATGACATCTCCCTGCTAACGAGATCGGCAAATTCTGCCATCTATCGAGGTCTCCAATGATTTTGGAAATTAATGGAGGAAAGTTCAATTGGTAAAGGGAATGTGGATCCGTTCCGATCTTAATGCCTAAATAAGTAATATGCATTTTAACCTGCACTACCGGAATTCCTGGAGTCAGTATAAGCTGATTGCTCCCTCTCGGACCCAGATACAGCAATTCGCACTTGGACATGTTTACATGATACCCTGAATATTTTCCAAAGTCAGATAGTGCTTCAAAAATGCCATGCATATGCTCCTGTGGATTGGCCAGGAATAATATCACATCATCTGCAAACAGGGCAGTTTTTACTTGTGTCTTCCCCACTTCTATTCCCTCAAATAAATCAGACTGATTTAGATACCTAGCCAAAGGCTCCAATGCCAGATTAAAGAGCAAGGGCGACAAAGGGCAACCCTGCCTAGTACCCTTTTGGAGCAAAAAGGGGGATGAAAGGAAACCTGGAGTGTATATCTGCGCCCGTGTATTACTATATAATTTAGTTAAAAATAGCCTAAAAGATCCCTCAAAGCCCAGTTTATCCAGCACTGCATCTAGCCATTTCCAATGTACATTGTCGAAGGCCTTTTCAGCGCCGATTGTAAGCAGAGCAGGTGACTCCCCCTTCTTCGGGAGGAGGTGTACCCGGTCCACAGCTGTAAGCACAAAGTTCTAATATTGGTCACAGCTGACCTCCCTTTAACAAAACCGGATTGCTCTGATGCTATCAACGAGGGAAGGAGTAAGGCTAGTCTGTCAGCCAGAATTGTAGATATTATTTTAGTATCCACATTTATGAGTAAAATGGGCCTGTAAGATCCCGGTTGCTGTGGGTCTTTCCCCGGCTTAGGGAGTAGTTTAATGTAGGATGTGCTTTGTCAGGTTGTGATCTTCCCCTGAGTATGTCATTGTACCATACTAGTAAAGTAGATGTTATTCTTGATAATAGGGATTTATAATATTCTCCAGTAAAGCCATCCGGCCCTGGGGCTTTAGAGTTACCAAGCAGTTTAATTACATGTTGTTGCCAAACTTTTCGCCTCAAATCGTTCCCGGCTCAACAACTCCTTGTCTCTTACCCACCGTTCAAAATCCTGGTGTGCCTCTATCCAACCCTGCTTATGAGCATCAGATGGGGAGTTTGTGAATTGTAAACACGCCTGTCTGACTTTCTGGCTAGCTTGGTTCAGATGATTCAACACCTGTTTCTTCAAGTGGGAAACATAACTCATAATCTTGCCCCTCATGACTACTTTAGAGGTATTCCAGAATAGTTCTGGTGAATCCATGTGTGCTGCATTATCATTAGAATACTCTTCCCACCAACCCTCTAGTTTGCTAACAAAGTCAGCCCTAGACATCAACTGTGTGGGGAATCTCCACAGATAGTCCGGGCCTCTAGGAAAAGTGTCTTTTATCAACAGAAAGATCGGAGCATGGTCTGATATAACCAGATCTTTAATTTCAGCTTTTTCCACTTTACTCTGCAAAGAGCAGTGGACAAGGATATAGTCAATCCTGGAACCACGACTGTTGTGCTTGGGAATAAAAGGTGAAGCTCCTATAATCTGGATTCAGCATACGCCATGAGTCTACTAAATTTGTGGCCTGCATCAGAGGGCATAAGACTATCGTGTGAGCTTCCATCTCCATGCGTTTGGGGATGCTGTTTCCTATCTTCCCTATGGTTCACCACAGAATTAAAATCTCCACCCACTATCTTATGATGACATCTATCAGTCAGTAATAATCCTTCCAACTCCCTGAAAAACTGGGAATTATTGGTATTTGGGCCATAAATATTGTAGATACTGTATTGGGTACCCTGGACTATAATCGATATTTGAACCCATCTACCTTGATCATTAGCCGCGTGACTTAACAGCTGGTATTGAAACTGTTTGTTAAGTAAGATAATAACTCCCGCCATCTTTTTTACAGAAGGAGAACCTACTACCTGTCCCACCCACAACCTTTTCATCCTGTCAAAATCCGCCACCTCCAAATGAGTCTCTTGCAATAAGGCTATATCTGGTTGCATCTGTTTCAGATGTCTCAGCACCATCCACCGTTTATTAGGGGATCTCAGCCCCTTAACATTCCAGGAAATAACTTTCATATTCCAATATTAGGAGCATTAAGCTATCTCGATGAGAGTGATGTGGTAGTATCTTAAAACTCAAGGAAGGCTGCGCGACTACTAAACCTGAACCATAAACACCCTGCCCCCCCCTAACTACCCACCAACCATCAACCCCTTCATCAAATAACTCTCTCTCAAGTTGTTGACTTCCTTTTTTCTGGCTACTTCCTATCCCTCCTCGCTTTGTCGCCATTCGACCCTGTACTACCATGGATGATCAAAATCATAGCATTTCAAATATTCTAAGCGCCAGAAGCACACATAGCAATTTCCAACTTAGAAGAAACAAAAAGGATCCCGCTGATCCAATTTAGGCAAGATCAAATGATTCAATATAAATTAATATAAGGAAAACCAGAAGTATACGAACGTGAGTAACAGTACTCAGCTCTAACAGTGTCCTGCTTCAAAAAAGGACATTTTGGAAACGTCATCTGGCAGCATTCAGCATCCTCTCATGTTTGGGAGATCGTCTGCCTCTTGGTACCATCTCCCACTCTGGCCTGTCCACAGTATTGCTATACATCTGTGAGCTCCATTCATGGCTGCGGGATGACGTCTCCTGTTGGTTGGTGTCTTGATCTTTATCCGACGGCACTGGTCTCTCCGTTTGTCTGTCCATGGACACTAAGAAGTCCTCAGCTGCTTTTGGATCATGGTAGGTGTTCACTGTGCCATCTTTGTGTGTCACCCGTAGATTCGCTGGGTATTGTAGCTGAAATGTTATTTGTTTCTAGAAGAGAGTTGTGCATGCTCTGCTAAAACTCCTCAGTTTTTTGGCCACAGAAGCCAAGTAATCGGCAAACAGAAGGATATTATGCCCTTTCAATTTCAAGGGAGATCGCCGTAGCCGAAAAGCTTTCAGTATGGCCTCCTTATCATTAAAGGGATTCTGTCACCTCGTTTAAGCCTATGGACATGGGCTGCTAGATGGCCACTAGCCTGTCCACAATATACTTTTCCTATTGCTGTGTGTGTCTTTGTTTAGTCAAAAAAACAATTTTATTCATATGCTAATAGGGGTTATAAGGAGCCCAAGGGGCGGTTACCAATGTTCCTGGATCCCAGCCGTGCCCACTATGAAGGAGCCCAGCACCGCCCCGCATCCTCTCATCTCCTCCTTGATCCCCCAACTTCACACATTCAGAGCGCCGTAATCTCACGCATGCGCGAGATTACAGCGCTCTGAATGCGTGAAGTCGGGGGAGCAAGGAGGAGATGGGAGGATGCGGGGCGGTGCTGGGCTCCTTCACAGTGGGCACGGCTGGGATCCAGGAAAATTGGTAACCGCCCCTTGGGCTCCTTATAACCCCTATTAGTTTTTTTGACTAAACAAAGACACACACAACAATAGGAAAAGTATATTGTGGACGGGCTAGTGGCCATCTAGCAGCCCATGTCCTCAGCTCTATAGGCTTAAACGAGGTGACAGAATCCCTTTAAAGTCCAAATACCGCATGATGACTTGGTGCGGTCTGGGCGCTAATCCAGGGTGTACATTTCCCTGGCGATTCTGTAAGTCTGGAGGGGTCCCACCCGATGGACCCTTTCTACCTTATGTAGGCCCTCTAGCCCTAGAGCAGATGGGAGTTCTGTCTCACAAATAGCCTTCAGAGCCTGAGGCCTGATGTTTTCCAGGAGGCCCACCAACCGCAGGTTGTTCCTTCTGGAACGGTTCTCCAGATCCTCTAAGCTGTCTCTCAATACAGTATTTTGTGTGCAGAGGTCCTGGATGCGATGATTTGCTCTAGCAGCATCCTCTTCCACCATGGCCACCCTTTGTTCCAACTCCTCAAAGCGCTGGTCATGTTGTACTATAGCATCCTGGAGTTGTTGTAAAGACGTAGACAGTGTCTTTGATAATGTGTCCCTAATATCCGGGGCCAGGTGCTTTGCTACTTCAATAGCCAGCAATTTATAATCGATATTATGAGGCCCAATATGGTAAGTGCCTACCCTTTCTTCGTCCTGCGTAGCTCGACACGGGCTGGTTTCCCTCGTAGCTTCTAGAGATACAGGGTGGGAATCCGCCATTTTGCTCAGCATGGTTTGCGCGTCCGCGGTCCTGTGACTTGATATCTTTCGGCTCCCGCTCCTTAGAAGGTACCGGTCCATGTACCGGAATGCACGGGTCAACGGGGGGCCACTTCCACCTATAAGATCCCCCTCTTTAGCAGTGGTATAGGAGTGGAGCTCTTAATTTGCGAGGCTAGGGAGCGGAGCTTCTTCACTCCGTGGCTCGCATCCCAGCGCCGGAACCGGAAGTCTTTTATTTTTGTTAAATTTTACACATTAGATTTATTTTTGAACAGAATAAAATCTTTTTTTGTGTTGCCATTTTCTGAGAGCCATATTTTTTTTATTTTTCTGGTGATTGTCTTAGGTAGGGTCTCATTTTTTGCGGGACAAGATGACAGTTTGATTGGTACCATTTTGGGTTAAATACGCCTTTTTGATCGCCTGATATTACACTTTTTGTGAGGCAAGAGGGAAAAAAATGGCTGTTTTAAAAATTTTTTTTACAGCATTCACCCGGCGGGGCCATCTCATGTAATATTTTTATAGAGCAGCTTGTTACGGACGTGGCGATACCCAATATGTCTAACATTTTTATTTTTGGAAAGTTTTACACATTAGATGCATTTTTGAACAGAATAAAATCTTTTTTTTGTGTTGCTATTTTTTTGAGAGCTACTGAGAGATTGTCTCAGGTAGGGTCTACATTTCTGTGGGACGAGATGACGGTTTGATTGGTACCATTTTGGGGTAAATACGCCTTTTTGATCGCCTGCTATTACACTTTTTGTGAGGGAAGGTGACCAAAAAATTGCTGTTTTGGCACTGTTTTTTTTTTTTTTACTGCGTTCACCTGGCGTGGTGGATGATGTGATATTTTTATAGACCTGGTCGATACGGACGTCGCAATACCTAATATCTCTTCCCTTTTTTTTTACAATTTTTTTTAACTTTATTTTGGGAAAAGTGCACTTTTTTTTTTTTTTACTTGAAACTTTTGTAAAACTATTTTTTTTTAACTTTTTTTCACTTTTCCCCCCCACTTTTAGGGGTCTGATCCCCTTTACAATGCATTACAATGCTTCTGCATGGGCGTGAAGGGGTTAAAGTTTTGAGAAGAACCTGGCGAGTGCCGAATTGTATTTATTGTTCTTGGAAGTTGAATTGTTGGACTCTATGAGTGCAGAGCACCGCAGGTTAGTTCACACGATGGATGTCGCTTCGTAAAGCCCACAAAAGCAAGCGCAGTGGCCGACCCTATATATTGAACTCTGTTGATGTAAGTTCTAGACTTCAGACTTCACTGGGGTGAGTCAATGGATGTCATATATCTGGACTTTTCCAAAGCATTTGATACTGTGTCACATAAAAGGTTAGTACATAAAATGCTTGGACTAGCGGAAAATGTGTGTGTGTGTGTGTGTGTGTGTATTGTAAGTAACAGTGACAGAAGCTCAGTGACAGAAAACAGAGGTTAATTATTAGTACATACTCAAATTGGGTCACCGTCACCAGTGGTGTACCTCAGGGGTCAGTATTTGGCTCTATTCTCTTCAATATATAATAATTTATTAATGATGCCGTAGACGGCTTGCACACTAAAATATCAATTTTTGCAGATGACTAGAGATGAGCGAGTAGTGAAATATTCGAAAGTTCGAAATTCGATTAGAATAGACCGCGATATTCGACTATTCGACCGAATATCGAATCCCATTAAAGTCTATGGGAAAAAAATGCTCGCCACTTGGAAATCTCAATTCGACCATTTGGAGGTCACCAAGTCCACCCTGAAACCTCAGAAAAGGATGCCAACACTGCTGGAATGCAACTGGGACAGCAGGGGAAGCATGTCTGGGTGCATATAACGCGCCCAAGTCGCACTATTACGCCACTATCACAGCCTCTCAACAATACACTCCAAAGACAATATAACCTCTCTGTAAAGTGAGACCATACAAGGAAATCTTCTTTCCTCTACATTGCCATGGACCCCAAGCCAAACTAGACAAAAAAGAAGATAAAATTCTGCACCCCTTAAAATCACGTTGCCTATGACAACCACAGATGGCATAGGCAAGGGGGAAAGCAATCAAGCCATCACTATTTTTCCCTCTGTGCCATCCCTGCCTTGCCCAGGCACATGTCCCAAAACATCATCCACGCCCGAGTAACACGGTTACTGCAAAAGGCCATTTGACCACCAACACTTTGGTTTGAGGCCGGGGATGCTACATCTCCCTGACGGCACACTGGGTAAATGTTGTGGAGGCGGGGACGGGCAAACCTGCTACCCCCACCCAAGTTTTGGGCCTTCGTTCTGTCTGGATTTCCGCAACCCTTACAGACAGCTCGGCAAACCCCTCCTTCTCCTTCTAGATTTGTTAAATCTGTCCACCACCCAGTCAAGTCCACAAAGTCCAGTCTCGTCGATAGCCTGCAGAAACTGCAGGGACCTCACTCTGACCCTCCTTCCTCCCACCCTGCCCAATGTTATCAACCCAGTGTTCCCACCCATGCAAGAATCGCAGGAGCTATCTGAGGATTTTGTTTGTTCTGATGCCCAAACACTGGAGCAAGCTCCATCTCTAGCTGATGGTGGTGTGGAACGGGCACTAAAGTGTAAAATGATTAGGGACGATGATGAGACACAGTTGCCAGCAAGGGAGGCTGTTGGAGCAAAGTGAGGCAGTGTAAGAGGAGGTGGTTGAGTATGACGAAGTCAGTGACCCGACCTGGCCCAGTGTCATGTCTAGCAGGTAAAGCAGTGGGGATGTTGAGGGATGCGTAGGACCGCAAAAGGCAGGAAGAGGCCGTGGGCTGGCCAGAGGCTCATGGAGAAGGCAGGCTAGAGCCCGCAGGGCCGCATCTCTTCCCTATAACAGGCCCCCACACAAAGCTCTCCCATCGAGGGCTCTTAGGTCCTTGTTGTGAAAATATTTAATGAGTGCGCAAAGTTAGCTTGAGGTGAGCCCTCGAAAAAATTATATGGAGGCCAAAGAGGTGAGACCTCTTAAAAATTGTATTAAGGCCCAAGAGGTGAGCCATAATAAAAATTGTTTGTAGGCCCAAGAGGTGAGCCATGATAAAAATTGCTTGTAGGCCCAAGAGGTGAGCCATGATAAAAATTGCTTGTAGGCCCAAGAGGTGAGCCATGATAAAAATTGCTTGTAGGCCCAAGAGGTGAGCCATGATAAAAATTGCTTGTAGGCCCAAGAGGTGAGCCATGATAAAAATTGCTTGTAGGCCCAAGAGGTGAGCCATGATAAAAATTGCTTGTAGGCCCAAGAGGTGAGCCATAAATATTTTTTTTTTTTTTTTTTTTTTTTTTAACGGAGCAATTCTACGGCGGTTAAGGAGGAGGAGGTGGAGGAGGAAATGGCACTTCATACAGATGGCACTTCACTTTTGGCTGCTTTCCACTGTTGGAGAAGCAAAGTCCGGGTCAATCCACTTGCTGTTCATTTTGATTAGCGTCAGCCTGTCGGCACTGTCGGTTGACAGGCGGCTGCACTTATCGGTTATAATGCCCCCGGCTGCGCTGAACACCCTTTCTGATAGCACGCTGGCGGCAGGGCAGGCAAGCACCTCCAAGGCGTACAGGGACAGTTCCAGCCACGTGTCCAACTTGGAGACCCAGTAAGTGTAGGACGCCGAGGGATCGGGGAGGACAGGGGTACGGTCTGCCAGGTACTCCCGCAACATCCGCCGATACTTGTCCCTCCTGCTGATAGCGGGCCCCGCAGTGATGGAAGTTGCACGAGGGGGTGCCATGAACGTGTCCCACACCTTGGAGAGTGTTCCCCTGGTGGCTGTGGGCCTGATCGATGTTGTGGGACTCTGGGAGACCCTCTCCTCTCTGCCGCCAGCGATGGTGGGTGGGAAAATCTCCATCATGTTCTGCACGAGTTCCCTCTGGTATTCCAGCAATCGATTCGTCCTCTCCTCTACCGGAATAAAAGAGGAGACGTTATCTTTATACCGGGGGTCCAGGAGTGCGAAGACCCAGTACAGTTTGTTCTCCACTATCCGGACAACACGTGTGTCCCGGGAAAAGCAGCCCAGCATGAAGTCAGCCATGTGTGCCAGACTCTGAATAGGCATGACGTCACTGCCCCCACCAGAAGGATCACTTGCCATTTCCTCCTCTTCCTCTTCCGCCTCCTCTCCGCCCCATCCGCGCTGAACCAATGGGACGCACACAGCCTGACTGCTACCCTCGCCGCCAGCATCCTCCTCCTCTTCCACAGCCACCTCCACGTCATCCTCCTCCTCCTCCTCATCCTCCTTCTCCTCCTGCAACTGCCACCGAGAAGCAGACAAAAGTGTGGTCTGACTGTGTAGCTCCGTTGCGTCTCCTCCTACCCCCGTCTCCTCTGCGTGCAATGCGTTCTCCCTTATTGCGATGAGCGATTCTTTAAGGACGCATAGGAGCAGGATGGTTACGCTCACTATAGCGTCCTCGCTGCTGACCACCTTGGTGGACTCCTCAAAGATACGCAGTACATCGCATATGTCTGCCATCCATGGCCACTCGTGGTTGGCAAACTGAGGGAGCTGAGTTGGAGGCACGCGTGGATTCATCATCTGGTACTCCATCAATGCTCTCTGCTGCTCACACACCCTGGCCAACATGGAATAGGTGGAATTCCAGCGAGTCGGCAGGTCGCACAACAGCCGATGTTCAGGCAAATGGAGGCGTTGCTGGAGATTTTTTAAGCTAGCAGCAGCTACAGTTGACTTCCGAAAGTGAGTGCACAAGCGCCGCACTTTCACCAGTAGCTCTGCCAGGTTGGGGTAAGTCTTTAGAAATTTTTGGACTACCAGATTAAAAACGTGGGCCAGGCATGCTACGTGATTGAGTTCGGCAAGCTCCAGAGCCGCCACCAGGTTACGGCCGTTATCGCACACGACCATGCCTGGCCCTAGCTGCAGCGGCGACAGCCACATCTCCGTCTGCTGCAATATGGCGTCCCTCACCTCTGGGGCGCTGTGCTTCCTGTCGCCCAAGCTGATGAGCTTAAGCACCGCCTGCTGACGTCTCCCCGCGCCAGTGCTGCAACGCTTCCAGCTAGCGGCTGAGGGCGATGTTAAGGCAGAGGAGGAGGAGGAGGAGGAAGAGGAGGGGGGTTTATCAGAACCCCTGCTGGCAATCTTGGGCGGGGGTGGTAGGTAGGCCGTCTCTCTTTGCGACCCCATCCCCGCTTCCACAACATTCACCCAGTGTGCCATCAAAGAGATGTATCGTCCCTGGCCGCAAGCGCTTGTCCACGAGTCGGTGGTCAAGTGGACCTTTGCGCTGACTGCGTACCTCAGGGCCCGCCTGATGTTACGCGACACGTGCTGGTGCAGGGCGGGGACGGCACTCCGGGAAAAGTAGTGGCGGCTGGGGACGGAATAGCGAGGTGCGGCAGCCGCCATCAGGTCGCGGAAGGCCTGCGTCTCCACAAGCCTAAACGGCAACATCTCCAGGGCCAGCAGTTTGGAGATGTGGCAGTTTAAGGCTTGGGCTTGGGGGTGACTCGAGGCATACTTCCGCCTGCGGTCGAACGCCTGTGATATGGACAGTTGATGGGACGAGGAGTGTGAAGGTGCAGGCGAAGATGCGGGGGAAGGGGAGGCAGCAGGAGAAGGCCCCAAAGTAGTCGAGGCAGAGGCAGATGTGGAGGTGTCCTGGCTGGAGGTCTGGACCGCAGTGGCAGCACACAACAAAGGGGAAGAGGCAGTGGCAGGAAGACCTGGCGCAGGTTGTATTGCGTTTGCTCTCTCCCACTCAGCCCAGTGCTTGACTTCCAAGTGATGCCGCATGCCTGAGGTGGTCATATTGCTCTTCTCAGAGCCCCTACTCAGTTTTGAGTGGCAGAGTGTGCAAACCGCGCTCAGTTTGTCATCCGCACAAACATTAAAAAATCTCCACACCACAGAAGTACGAGGCCTCGATGGGGGAGCTTCGCGTGACTGCCTGCTGCCGGGAACAGCTTCGGCCCTGCTGGCTGTGGCCTCACTTCTCTGTCTGGACTGTCCTCTGCCTCTGGACATCCCTCTGCCTGTGGACATCCCTCTGCCTCTGGACATCCCTCTGCCTCTTGCTGCCTTTTTCGGTGCTGCGCAGACCACCACCTCTCCACTGCTTTCCCCGCTGGACATCACCCCTGGCCAAGTGGGGTCGGTCATTTCGTCATCCACCACCTCCTCTTCCACTTCCTCACTCTGCTCCTCCTCCTGCCCACTGGACATTCCAACAGCCTCCCTTGATGGCAACTGCGTCTCATCATCATCATCGCTCATGATAACAGATGCTGGTTCAGGGTCCACATCAGCAGGAGATGGCGAATACTCAAGTGGTTGGGCATCACTACAAACAAATTCCTCTGGTAGCTCTAGGGATTCTTCCGGCACATCTGAAAAAGGACCCGAAAAGAGCTCCTGGGAGGGGTCAAGGGTGGGATGACTCTGTTGGCCAGGTGTGGAGGAAGGAGGGTCAGAGTGAGACTGTGTGGATGACTGGCTGGTGGACAACTGTGTGGAAGCGCTATCGGCTATCCATTGCACCACCTGTTCACACTGCTCAGGCCTCAACAGTGGTGTAACCCGCCCCCTGCTTAACTGTCCCATAAAGGCAGGGATTCTGGATGAGCGGAATCCTGGCTGCCCCTCACCAGCACGCATTGTATCCCCACTGGCTTCAACAAGGCCCCCAACAGCATTTCCACGCCCCCGTCCTCGTCCGATTCCGCTAGCCCTCCGCATTTTTTTTTTTTGTTACAATATTTGGCGTACACAGCCGTATACTACCAGGTCAGACGGTGTGTATTAACACCACGTATATAAAAGAGTTTTGCAGGCACGCACAACGCACAGTACAGGTGCCAAATAAAAAGACTTTTTTTTAAATATGTCTGATTACACAGCCGTGTACTAACAGGTCAGACGGTGGGTATTAACAGCACGTATATAAAAGAGTTTTGCAGGCACGCAGAACGCACAGTACAGGTGCCAAATAAAAGGACTTTTTTTTAAATATTTCTAGGTACACAGCCGTGTACTACAAGGTCAGACGGTGTGTATTAACACCACGTATATAAAAGAGTTTTGCAGGCACGCAGAACGCACAATACAATTGCCAAATAAAAGGCCTTTTTTTTAATATTTCTAGGTACACAGCCGTGTACTACAAGGTCAGACGGTGTGTATTAACACCACGTATATAAAAGAGTTTTGCAGGCACGCAGAACGCACAGTACAGGTGCCAAATAACAGGACTTTTTTTTAAATATGTCTGATTACACAGCCGTGTACTAACAGGTCAGACGGTGGGTATTAACAGCACGTATATTAAAGAGTTTTGCAGGCACGCAGAACGCACAATACAGGTGCCAAATAAAAGGACTTTTTTTTAAATATTTCTAGGTACACAGCCGTGTACTACAAGGTCAGACGGTGTGTATTAACACCACGTATATAAAAGAGTTTTGCAGGCACGCAGAACGCACAATACAGGTGCCAAATAAAAGGCCTTTTTTTTAAAATATGTCTGATTACACAGCCGTGTACTAACAGGTCAGACGGTGGGTATTAACAGCACGTATATAAAAGAGTTTTGCAGGCACGCAGAACGCACAATACAGGTGCCAAATAACAGGACTTTTTTAAAATATGTCTGATTACACAGCCGTGTACTAACAGGTCAGACGGTGGGTATTAACAGCACGTATATAAAAGAGTTTTGCAGGCACGCAGAACGCACAATACAGGTGCCAAATAAAAGGCCTTTTTTAAATATGTCTGATTACACAGCCGTGTACTAACAGGTCAGACGGTGGGTATTAACAGCATGTATATAAAAGAGTTTTGCAGGCACGCAGAACGCACAATACAGGTGCCAAATAACAGGACTTTTTTTTAAATATGTCTGAGTACACAGCCATGTACTAACAGGTCAGACGGTGGGTATTTACACCTGGTATACAAAAAGGGTATTGCAGGCACACAGAACCCAGAACACTAGAGCCAAAGAAACTGTATTTTAAAAAAAAAAATGTACACAGCCGTATACTGCCAGAAGATCAGATGGTGCATATACACACTAGGTATATAACAGGGTTTTGCAGCCAAAAAGAACGCAGAACAGTAGTGCCAAATATAGTTTGGTATGTAGCAGAGCACCTAATACACCACTAATGCCTCTCTCTGTCCCTACTCCAGCAGCTATCCCTGAATACAGCAGCCGTTCTCTGCAGAGTGTATATAGTAGTAAAGCTATCACTGTACTGCACTATAGTAGCCCTGATAAGGGCTTTTAATCACGCTCCTGCCTGTCCAACAGCTAAAACCTATCTCTCCCTTCTCCAGCCTCTGTCCCTGACTAAGTTCACGCAGCATATGCGAACGAGCAGGAAGACCTGAGTTATTAATATTCGAGGTCACGTGGTTTTTCCAGCCAATCCATGTAGACGCCGTTTTCGCGCTGCCAGCGTGCTCCGCGGGCCTGTCATACCCCCCCTGCATGGTGATTGGTGGAAAAAGAGCGCCAGGGAAGGTGGGAGGGGAAACGAATTCTAAGTGCGCCATCGCCTTTATACTCGATCGAAATCGAGTATGACGAATAGCGTAGTATTCGATCGAATACCGGCTCGATCGAACACTACTCGCTCATCTCTACAGATGACTCTAAACTGTGTAAGGTAATTAACACAAAAGAGGACCATATACTGATACAGATGGATCTGGATTGATTGGAGGCTTAGAAGTGGCAGATGAGGTTGAACACTCACAAGTGTAAGGTTGTGCACTTCTGGGCTTTTGTGAACAAGGCAGACATAGCAGAGCTGGAGAGGGTTCAGAGAAGGGCAACTAAAGTAATAACTGGAATGGGTGGACTACAGTACCCAGAAAGATTATCAAAATTAGGATTATTCAGTTTAGAAAAAAAACAACCGAGGGGATATCTAATAACTATGTATAAATTTATCAGGGGCCAGTACAGAGATCTCTCTCATCATCTTTTAATACCCAGGACTGTGACCATGATGAGGGGACACCCTCTATGTATACAGGAAAATAGGTTTCTACACAAACATAGAGGTTTCTTTACTGTAACAGCAGTGCAACTGTGGAATTCTCTGTCAGAAATGGTGGGGATGGTAAACTTGCTAAAAGAGGGGCCTGGATGTATTTCTGGAGTGTAATGAATTTATAGGTTATAGTTATTAGCTTTCTGGAGAAGATCCATTGATCCAGGGAGTTATTCTCATTGCCTGTTTGAAGTCAGGAAGGAATTTGTTCCCTTAAAATGAGGAAAACTGGCTTCTATCTTATGTTTTTTTTTCCCTTCCTTTGGATCAACTTGCAAGATAACAGGCTGAACTGAATGTATATCTTTTTTTTAGCCATGCAAACTATGTTACTTGCCTGTTAATTTGTTTGTATCAGACTCCATATTATGCAATTTTTATTGACCTCTCTGGTGAACTGACTTCTAGCTTTTTTATTTTTTTTATTTAACCTGTGGCTGCTATTCCCAGGGGTGCACCACCAATGAGGCCAGGTGAGACAATCGCCTAGGGCAGCACCAGGTAGGGGCAAAAGGGGGGCAGCAGAAGGGAATGAGTGCTTTCATTGTGGCAAAGGGCTTAGGTTAAGAAATTGGCAATGGGGAAGGGGGGGGGGGTTATTTCAGTTTTCACTTCAGGCAGCAGAGAGGCTAGGTGCACCCCTGGCTGTTCCCGCTTCCCTCTCCTAGCAACTGACCTTGGTTGGCCTCTGAATTTATCTCACAAAGATTTTCAGTTTTAATCAATTTTTTAGAAATAACACTATCAATTGCCTTAATAACATCATCATTAATCCACACCGGGAATTCGACAGAATATGCAGAATATGGCCATACTGAGAGGAAATTTAATAAATATATTTCATCAGGACATTATGAGACATGTGATTACTAATAAATAGACCCAATATTTAAAATTGCCCCCAGGCTGAGCCTATAAATAAATGGAGTTTATACAAACCTTATCTAAGGGCATCAAATGGATTTATTTCTGTTTAAATCCATAGAATTGTCCAAACTCATCCAATTTAGACAGAATAAGGTCTAATATGCCTGATGTATTTTTTTTTTTTAATAATAGCACATTTAATATCCAAAAACATTTTTTATCCAGCATACTCTCCTCTATGAAAGAAAGCTAACCTAGTTTAATCTTAAAAATGGGGGTATATACAATAAATATGCATTGCGTACATTAAGCTGGATAGACAGAACAGAATGATCAGATATACCATATACCTCATATGTAAGCTTGTCCAATCTAGAAAACATAGCATAATTAACCAAAGCTAGATCAATTCTAGACAATAAATTATATATAGAATAACAAAAACAAAAAAAATCTGTTTCCCAGGATTCAGTCTTCTCCAACTGTCTGACCTACCCAGTTCACAGAGTAAGCTACTAAACATAGCTGATGGGTGGGCAACCTGTGGCACTCCAGCTGTTGTGAAACTACAACTCCCAGCATGCATACTTTCTCTGCTCTTCTCAGAACTCTAATAGATATGAATGGAGCATGCTGGGAATGTAGTTTTAAAACAGCTGGAGTGCTGCAGGTTGCCCACCCCTGGTCTAGAACATGGAGTGATAATACTATTTCTCAAAATCCTTCATTCTATTAGACTACAGTGTATCACTAGATTCCTGTCAGACTTCCTAGTCAGAAATATCCAGAGGTAACTCACCACCATCTGAACAAAGACAGGCAGGGGAGAGACACAAACTCTGCTTCTGTTCTTCTGTTTCTCCACAAAAGCGCTATTGAAGGCATGTCCAATCTTCTGAATGCCCACTATGCCGCTTATTGACTGGTTCCAGTAGTTCAGCTCTGCTGATTTTTCAGCCCCGGAAGAAGCGGAAAACAGGCAAAACCCTGGATTGAGCTTTGAGGTCTGCATCTAACGTGTTTAGCAAAGGCGTGCATTTGCTTGTGATTATGGTGAATGACAGACTATGCTTTCAAACTATCCTAGCAGTCTACACAATATATTATATTGCCTTTAGATGCAGCGGATGCTAAACTTATAAATATACCTGGTGCTTCTAAACGTTATTTTACCCAGCATGCAGGCAATATAATCTCCTAGAGGATGAGACTGTTGTGGCTCTTTACTTATGAGGTAAGAATTTTGGAAATTGTGTTTACGTACAAAATTATCTAATGAATTGACCTGGACTTATGTATTTCTACCAAATTTAACTGAATTAAAGAGTTTTTCTGAGTTTTTAATACGGATGACCTATCCTCAGGGACCCGTCGATCAGCTGTTTCAGAAGGCACCAGCGCTCCTGTGAGTGCCGTGGCCTTCTCTCTGCTTTTCCTAGGCTGACTAATAACACGTTCATCGGTCACATGACCTAGGAGCAGCTGAGCTCCATTCAAGTGAATGGGGCTGAGCGTGATACCAAGCACAGCCACTATACAATATCCGAAGCTATATCGGACATCCACCGATCAGATTCTGATGACCTATCCAGAGGATCCTGGAAAACCTTTTTTTTTTTTAAGCCAGGGTTTTTTGGCTCTGAAATTTGTCATTACAACCATATACAGTGTTTACACTACAGAGTAAAAACAAAACAGAGTTCCTCCAAGATGTAACATAGTAACATGGTGCTGGAAGATAATAAAAACTATATAAAATGCCCATGTACATGTGCAAGATCAATATAAAAAAAAAACAAAAAAACACAGTATAACGCAGAGCATAGCCGCACAGTCCAATACTCTAAAAGTAATGCGCAATCTATCGATAAAAAAGTATAAACATAATGACTTATAACCATTATGCAAAGTACGCCCTTTTCAAATGTTACCAAGACTCTGACTTTCAGTCAGAAGAGCTCAGTCAGGGAGTCCAAGATTCAGTTAAGAAGAGCTGTGGTCAGTCCCTGTGAGCTAAGCTTTCCGATCGGGTTCTGAGGAATACAGATTTGGGAAAGAAGGAGAAATGAAGGAGCGCTTCTGATGCTGTGGTCAGAGGACACAGGTAAGTATTTTTACATTTCTTTACTGTTCTGAGGAATGAGAGGGTTGAATACTGAAATGAAATCTATAAAAAAACATTTAAACATGTCTTCTTCATTTCCACACATGTAAAAACAAAAAGAACAGGTGCGCGCCACATGTGCGGTTTCAAATGGAAGAATAAGGGTAGAGAATAAAAATATATGCTTATCCAATGTAGTTGTGAAAAGTTACAACTACCATTGAAGGCTTGGCTGGTTATTGTAAACCGATCAGCTGAACGGATAGTAGTTCCTTTACTGCAGCCGTGATCCACACATACACACTGGAGTTCGGCGTCCGGTGTCAGTCAGTAACAAGAAATAATTTATTTCTTATTTCTCATTTCCACACATACATGAGCCAGATGTAAAGTAGTAGCTATGATGCCATCTGTAGAGCAGCTAGGACGTTGTGCGAACTGCAGGGGGTCCATGAATAGTGGCAGCATGTTCTACATATGCCTTATGACAAGCCTCTTGAAGCACTTCATGAAGATAGAGGTGGGCGCACCTGGACGGTGGTCATTCAGACAAAACACTGGAGGCTTCTTCGGGACACGCATGATCGTAGTCACTTTGAAGCACATTGGATCAACAGGAAAGGGGATAACTATTAGATTGGTGGGTATCCTACTAGTGGGACAACCATCAATCACAAGAACAGGGACACCATACATTGTGGTGCTCCCTGAAATGAACAGAGTGGCCAGTCTGGCATGTGCACTACTGCTCCATTTATTTCTTTCCAGAGATAGCTGAGTACTGTACTAAATAAGATAATTTCATAGAACCAGAATACTCCTTTAAATGCATTTGTGGAGGTTTGTACCATTTTATTTACATAACATGCCTATCACTTTGAAGGTTCAAAATAATTTTTAGGGTGATACAAACATTTAAATCACAGTGTTCAAATATTACAGGTATGGCGGCACTGTTTAAATACAACTCACAGAACTAAAGTGAGCCTAAAAGGAAAACAAAAAAACTTTATTCAATAACTCTCATTAAAAAAATATGGGCGGACTTAACAGTCTCTCTTAATTATTTAACGGCAAAAAATGACTGCATACAGAACATGGGGGCTTCATCCCAAACATAGCCTCCTGTCCACAGTATACCAAAAACCTTACAATCAAGTCTGAAAAGTATGGGCGATCAGTGCTTATGCTCAAATTATACCACTGAATCTCCACCCGGCCTGACTGAGAAGTTGTAGGTAAGTATATGGGAGAGCAAGCCTACATAGTACTCTGTGACCTATTCTCAAAACCAGCAATAGGTCACTGTCTCGCACCCCTCGATCGCTCAACTATTGGAGCGCCTATACTGTCCCTACAACAATGGGTTATAATTCACCCTCCTCAAGAGCGTAAGCTAAAGCTAAATTAGAAGCAGACAAACAAACATACAGGAAGGAGCACGCCACCTCTTTCTGTAGATGTGCTCTCGGCACAAGTGCGGCGGTGAAGTCGGAGTTTAAAAACCTTAAACTCCGCCCCTCCAGAAGATGTGAGCTGTCCAGTATAGACCTGCCCAGCAATCAAGGGGCGCTGGTGATGCGCAACTCCTCCGGACCAAGCCTAAACTGTCATACATTCGGCAGACATCAAATCCCAGAAAAAACTGGATAATTGCACAGGGACCAATCGGCGGGAAAAGAGCATAAATGTCCATGTGATCAATACTTCTGTAGTCATCAAACGAATAGGTTCCTAAACCCAACTTACTCGTCAAAACTGGAGAGGGGGAGGGGTCTGCTTTTATGTAAAGTCTTGTCTAAAGCCCACACTCCGGGAAGATATAAGTGAGGGACATGAACACGTGGAGTCACTGTGGGTAGAAATACATGGAGGCAAAAACAATAATAAAATACTAATGTGACGAACCGCACCCACAGCTCTGCCCGGCACGTGCTTAAGTGGGGATCACACAGTACGGTTCAGTCTTTGCCTATGAACACGTGACGTTCCACGCCCCCTCGGGGTGTGTAAGGTTATGTATGGCACGGTTTTTCACAGACACCTCCTGTCCATGCGGGCACAGGCAGGCACAGAAAGGGAGAGAGGGTAGCCCACGTGATCCCTGCATGGCGCTATGCTCACTCACAATCCTGACCAGCAGAGAGACCATTTTAGCTATCACCAGCGAAACCGAGTCTATCAGTCCAGTAGTACTGCCACCAGCTCTCGTTTGATGTAACTCTGGTCCATTAACGGATTATATCGGGTGAGCAGCCAACCCTAGATAGTGTACAACAATATTACCGAGAGCACGGACGTGGGGATTCGTGATCGAGATACAAGAACAGCACAAGATTAAATTATATATTTAATCACCTTAAGGGCTCACTATGGCCTCTGTTCTCTGGGCCTTTTATCCTGCAGCCAGCCACTCCCCTCCTCCCCCGGGAGGAGTCAACCCCCTGTCCCAGTTCTGGTAGCAAAAAGCTCCACAAAACCAATATGGCCCATAGCTCCAGACCGGGAGGTCACAGGGAAAGGGTTCTGGTACCAACTGACCCGCCTGAGGTCCAGCTAACCAAACACGACACACTTATCAGGTTCCTGCTTGGAGATCTCCGTATCTCCGCTTCCTGACATGTGATCGCTAACTTATGGACATGCACCTGTCCCTCTCTGTCCCCGCCTGTTAAATAATTTTTGATATAATATTAATTAGTATTTGATATAAAGGAGTTATTACACTACACACTGACACCATCTATAGGAATACACAAGGGCAATGGGAGGTCTCTATGAGAATGTCAAGACCTATATTTGAGGTTTCCATATATGACACTGTAGAAGTACATACGTTAGCAATTCATGCCTGAATCTATGGTATAAATGACTGACAGGGACAGACAAGGGGGGTAGTCTACTCTCACTCTGGTGGGGGTTGCTGCTGAAGAAGATGGAACACATGGAACCTGAGAAGAAAGCTTCTACCCTTCAGCAATGACACTATGAATTTTCAGAATTACGCATGGACAATAGACTAAGACTTTTTCTTAAACTATTTTTGTAACTAATCAACTTCCATGAAGACCGACAATAAATCACATTATTCATTTTTATATAACTTTTGTTGAATCCTGGTAATGAGTCCTCCAGGGGTTCCTTACTCCAAATAATGCATACACTATATTTGGATAGGAGAACCAGTAGTGATATTTTTCATGGACATTTATTTATTACATTTGGCGAGCCAGCCATACCGCCATATTTAAGGTTGATGAGGGGGATTCACACACTCAAAAAGAATGTTCAAGCTTTAATAAGTCGGCGAATCTAAGAAGAATCTTCTGAAGGAGGACTACAAGTGCCAGACGTACCAAGACGTGCTGATGACAGAAGCCCAACCTTGTATCTACTGAGGTTGTGAGTATGGAAATTATAAGTTCTACTGCTGATAAGAGTAGCTTACAATTTAGGTTTATGCCTAGTGAACAGTTAGATCTGCAGACAATATGGTTTAGTTTATATGCAGAATGTGAACAGGAAAACAAGAAGATATACGGTAAGCGTATGTCAGTAAAGAGAAAGAGAAAATAAGGAATATTGTCCATATGGTGAAAGTCTTTCACAGAGTAGTGTCAGATAGATCCATAAATAATTGTAACAGTGTAGTTCCAACCACAGTTGCTGTGATCTATGAAGATGCATCTACTGAGGGTGGCATTGGCAATAAAGTAGGAGAAAGTAAGAATAATGATGATTTGAGAACTCAGCAGAATGAGATAAAACAAAATTGTATCATTTCTGCTGAAGGTGACCGTAACCTTATAGACGAGGAAAGGTCAGTACAACTACAAAAGACATTGCACATTAAAGAGGCCAGCTTACAATTAAAATTGCAGAAGCAATTAATGAAAATATGCAAAGAAATTCCCACATATGATGCAAACCTCCATGTGTGCAGGAATTCTGAGATCTTTGAGAGCCATGCAGATAGATTTGAATTATCGAATGAACACAGGAATCGATTATTTAGATTGTGGCTTCCTGTGAATTTTTCTAGGAGTCTAGCAATGAAACAGGCTGATGATAATGATTCAAATGAGTGGCTTTCTTATAGTGATATTCAAAGGTTAAAAGAGCTGATTTGGTGCACTAGAAGTGACAGCATGCCAACATATGAAATCCTGAAAGAATTGAAAATAGGCAGAAAGGAATCCACATTTGGATTTATGTCCATGTTTGAGCGGACATACAAAGCAGTTATTGAGAATGCCAAACCTTCACATATGATTCACATGTTTGTCAAAAAGTTCTCATTTTTAGAGCCTTCTATGTTAGTGTTGGCATCAGAGAAACAATCGTTATTTTAAGCTGCAAAGTTTCTAGAGATTATGAGGAAGCACATGTCTCCATCACACATAAGAAGTGTAGAGAGAACTCAGATAGACAGAACCCAACCTAAGAAGAATCTAAAAGATTCTAAAAAATTCAAAGATAGTCTTTATGAGCAACGTAGAAATTTACATATAATGTTCAAACCCTATAACATGATAAAAGCCATAGAAACAAATCCACCAACTATAATTGAACATATATCCCAGTATCAGCAATCTAAAGATAGTCCAACTCAAGTGAAGGATCTAAAGAGTGAACAGAGTCAGATTTCTAAGGGAGATATAAGTTTATAGATCAAATGTAAAGAGGACTACTCTGACATTATTGAAGAAAAAATTAAGGAAAAGTCAATGGATTTCTTAAACAATTTAAGAGATATTGACATTTCTAAATCAGTCATATTGAGCAGAATATTCCAGGATCTCATCAACAGAAATTTTGAAAGAATAGGGTTACACATTGGCTAGGAATAAATCTATTGAGGACAGATATTTTGGTAATAGTTTTGGCCTGGATTAGGATAAGATTTTGTTTTTTCCATTAAAGTTAGCTATAGAAAAGTTCTGATAAATTATGAGACATAATTATTAGGGTATACATGAATATACATAGACATGTGATACTTATTGTAAGATCAGAACATTGTAGGGGAAATCATTTAAATTATGGCTTCATCTTCGCTTTTTATTTTTGTACAAGGACATGTAGAGGTTGGTTCCATATATATAGGTAAGGTAATAAGAAATAAAGTTCATAGAGTTTTGTAGTTGTAACTCTATGTCATAGAAGACAGAAGCTATTATTGTACATGTAATAGGATACTATTCTCTCTTTAGTCTAGAGACAATCCTTTCTCTATACTGCAGGAGGTCAGAGAATAGAAGAATCTGATTTTTTATATTCTTAATACAGATAATATTGTTGGGAAATATATTTCTGTTGTATCTATTTTTTTCTATTTTCTCTAGTAGAAATTTTCTTGAGAAGCAGCATTAGACTGAAATAAAAAAATTCCTTCTATAGCTATTTTCTCCACATTACCACATAACTTTCAAAATTGCATGAAATGTAAAGAAATGAAACTGTTAATCATGTAACAATGTTTGACTAACATAATAACACTAAATGTAAGAGAAAAAAAAAGATTATAACTTACATTGTGCATGAAGCATGGGGTTGTCTTGTGTTTAGCCATGAGAGCATGTGGTCAATTGATGGATAGGAGCAAATGAGGACATTTGTGTCTAAGAATAGGTTATGGTATATCTATGCTTATGTAAAGGCCTAATTCTAGAAATTCAATGATCTTAAATTTATGCAAAATAATAAATTGTTTATTTGTGGTCCACAAATGAAATATTTTAGGTTTATAACTAAAATTTCTTTTATAATGCGCATTGCAAAATAATACATACGTATGGGTTATATTACATCATTGAACCTAATTGGTTATATGAGCACGTGATGATGTAAGAGTGATGTGAGCAGATGCTATGTCATGTGAGCTATGCTATGTGTGTATATGCCATGTGTGTATGAATGAATGCTATTCTGAGATCTAGTATATTACATTTCAATTAGGAATAAATAAACAATATGTAGTTAAAAGAGGTCATATTACTTAGAATGAATATAAGGTACATCATAGGATTATACAAAATAGTTCATTATTTGTGTTGTCAAATTATATACCTTACATTTATACTGGAAATGAGATAAAGGAAATTTGTATAAATTGTGCTAAGATAATATGGATAATATTGATGCCTTATAATAGAAATGTGCCACATATGTCCAAGAAGATACTTGATCCTAATGTTACAGGTTAAAGGTTCGATAACATTAGAAGTTATATTAAGTTAAACATTTGATGATCCAGTATATAGAATCATAAAGATCCACAAGTAATTTTTAATTTAATGCTTATTTGGGATTTACTCTCTATAAGATTGTTTTATTTTGGTTTTCAAAAGCGATTTTATTTAATTATAAGTGATAATTGATTATTTATGCTACACACACAACTATATCTTTATATATAGAGCAATATCCTCAAATACAGAAAGGTATGCTATATTTTATATATGATAGTAAAATATTAGTCTTAATGTAAATGAATATTATATATATTCCAATCAAACATTTGTAAGGTTTTCAGATTCTTAAGATACTTTATGGTAAAGCACTTAGGAGTGATGGTGACAGGTGGTCAAGGCATACCCATGGATCCCAAGAGTTAAAGTCTAAGGAAAAATAGTCAAACTTAGTAGACTTATGTCAATAAGTATTGGTATATGGAAGAAAGTATGCAAATACAAAGGTATAATGAAATATTATTTAGTATCTATTATACAATTGTATGAGCCAATCATCTAGTCAGGATATGTGAGTATGATGTACATGAACTGCATGGTAATCATGAAGTTACTGTAACTGTGATCTGAGATATTGCATTCCAGAGAGATTCCAAGTATGGAAGGATAATCCTGAAACAGTGACAGGAATTTAAACTCATTAATGGTCATTCAAACATAAGGGACAACTATATTGAAAGCATATCCAGCTATGGGGATTATGGTAATAGAAATTTGTTGCTTTCATAAAAAAATATTTATATTTATAGTTATTTTATATTTTAAAGAACATGATAATATTTAATAGAGTAATATCTCATATCTCATGCAGAATATTACTTTATTAAAAATATAAAGATTTGGTTTTATCAAGGACTGATATAGATTTTGAGTGATAAAGGATAACAATACTTTTATTTCTTTAGAAATATTTTGGTATATTCCAGAATAGTAAATTAATCCTGTGTATAAAAATTGCGCACACATACATGAAGATACATGAGAGAATCACAGATAAGAAGTTACACTTACATGAAGTTTATTTTATATTAGGATATTATTTTCATTGAAAAATAAACATCTATATTATGTTGAAATATAATATGGTAATAAATGAATGGTATGGTACACTGTGATACTATAGGTTAGGTATAATCACCAACTTTGGTGTAACAATAGGAAAAAAGAAAATATCTTCAATCAAGGTTATAGTTTTCCAAAGACTGTGGTATTCATGAAGTCTATAAAAAATAAAGACTGATATGCGAAATCCCAGGTTGTCCCAGGTAAAAGACTTGAAGGTAAAAAAAATCCTTGCTATAGTTTGGGAAAGGTGTGAAAATAAAGAGGCACTGGATCGAGTGACCCAAGACAAGGGTGAAGAGTACCTGGAACACACCTGTCTGTAGACAGCTCCAGAGGTAAACCTCACAGCAAGATAATTCTGTCCACACAGAAAGGAGATCTGTGACATAAGGACTGGCATCCAAAATGGAGACCTAAGCTGAATAAAAGCTGTGTGCTGAAGAGCTTCAGTGAATAATTTAGAATTAGAATAGCTAGTGAGGTATTTAGCACCTATGTACGACCTAGGTTGTTTGTTTTTTTCCTGAAAAGGCTATTCCATTGGATTGCCATAAACACCTCTGTGAAGTCCAGAAATCTGCTACTTGTGAAAAAAAAGACAGTGTTAAAGGACTATGCTCATTTGATTTAATCAGCAACAATCATACCAAGAGCGAGAAAACATTCAGATGAAGCAAAATGGACAATTACTCCATATTCCTTCTAATGTTCTACCAGGATATAATTGGTAAGGAAGAAGGGGAATGACAAAGAATTCATAGCTGTTCAGAGTGAGTTATATGACACTTCTGAAGAAGATCAAGGAATTTGAGATATGTTTGCAAGTCACAATCTGTGTCCAGAAAAGCTATGTTATCATAAGTCGTCAGAGGTGGTAAATCTTGCACAAGAACATAACTGGGATATGATACAATTCAATTCAAAGAACACATATCATCTACTTTAATCCTATCATAGACTTTGTGTAAGTCAAATTTAAGGTGAATAAGTGAAACTACAGTGTCAAGACCATGACGAGACCAGAGGAAGATGATGAGAAGAAGATGCCTAATAAGATAGTAGATTAGTTCCTAAATCTATTTTATTGGTGTTCAATCACAGTTTACCATATATTCATCAAATATCATTTTTGTTGTTAAATAAATAATTGATGGACAATTAATTTATAAAGAAGAAAAGAAGAATGAAGAGTCCAAGATAATTGTAAAATTTGATTTTGTGGGTTCGAAAAGATATATCTCACCCACAAGAGGGGGAAATGTTAAATAATTTTTGATATAATATTAATTAGTATTTGATATAAAGGAGTTATTACACTACACACTGACACCATCTATAGGAATACACAAGGGCAATGGGAGGTCTCTATGAGAATGTCAAGACCTATATTTGAGGTTTCCATATATGACACTGTAGAAGTACATACGTTAGCAATTCATGCCTGAATCTATGGTATAAATGACTGACAGGGACAGACAAGGGGGGTAGTCTACTCTCACTCTGGTGGGGGTTGCTGCTGAAGAAGATGGAACACATGGAACCTGAGAAGAAAGCTTCTACCCTTCAGCAATGACACTATGAATTTTCAGAATTACGCATGCACAATAGACTAAGACTTTTTCTTAAACTATTTTTGTAACTAATCAACTTCCATGAAGACCGACAATAAATCACATTATTCATTTTTATATACAGTTAGGGCCAGAAATATTTGGACATTGACACAAGTTTTGTTATTTTAGCTGTTTACTAAAACATGTTCAGAAATATTATTATATATATAATATGGGCTGAAAGTGCACACTCCCAGCTGCAATATGAGAGTTTCCACATCCAAATCGGAGAAAGGGTTTACGAATCATAGCTCTGTAATGCATAGCCTCCTCTTTTTTAAGGGACCAAAAGTAATTGGACAATGGACTCTAAGGGCTGCAATTAACTCTGAAGGCGTCTCCCTCGTAAACCTGTAATCAATGAAGTAGTTAAAAGGTCTGGGGTTGATTCCAGGTGTGTGGTTTTGCATTTGGAAGCTGTTGCTGTGACCAGACAACATGCGGTCAAAGGAACTCTCAATTGAGGTGAAGCAGAACATCCTGAGGCTGGAAAAAAAGAAAAAATCCATCAGAGAGATAGCAGACATGCTTGGAGTAGCAAAATCAACAGTCGGGTACATTCTGAGAAAAAAGGAATTGACTGGTAAGCTTGGGAACTCAAAAAGGCCTGGGCGTCCACGGATGACAACAGTGGTGGATGATCGCCGCATACTTTCTTTGGTGAAGAAGAACCCGTTCACAACATCAACTGAAGTCCAGAACACTCTCAGTGAAGTAGGTGTATCTGTCTCTAAGTCAACAGTAAAGAGAAGACTCCATGAAAGTAAATACAAAGGGTTCACATCTAGATGCAAACCATTCATCAATTCCAAAAATAGACAGGCCAGAGTGAAATTTGCTGAAAACACCTCAAGAAGCCAGCTCAGTTCTGGAAAAGTATTCTATGGACAGATGAGACAAAGATCAACCTGTACCAGAATGATGGGAAGAAAAAAAGTTTGGAGAAGACAGGGAACGGCACATGATCCAAGGCACACCACATCCTGTGTAAAACATGGTGGAGGCAACGTGATGGCATGGGCATGCATGGCTTTCAATGGCACTGGGTCACTTGTGTTTATTGATGACATAACAGCAGACAAGAGTAGCCAGATGAATTCTGAAGTGTACCGGGATATACTTTCAGCCCAGATTCAGCCAAATGCTGCCAAGTTGATCGGACGGCGCTTCATAGTACAGATGGACAATGACCCCAAGCATATAGCCAAAGCTACTTGTTTGGGTTATGTTTATTTGTCCAATTACTTTTGAGCTCCTAAAATGTGGAGTGTTTGTAAAGAAATGTGTACAATTCCTACATTTTCTATCAGATATTTTTGTTCAACCCTTCAAATTAAACGTTACAATCTGCACTTGAATTCTGTTGTAGAGGTTTCATTTCAAATCCAATGAGGTGGCATGCAGAGCCCAACTCGCGAAAATTGTGTCACTGTCCAAATATTTCTGGCCCTAACTGTAACTTTTGTTGAATCCTGGTAATGAGTCCTCCAGGGGTTCCTTACTCCAAATAACGCATACACTATATTTGGATAGGAGAACCAGTAGTGATATTTTTCATGGACATTTATTTATTACACTGCCTCGCGAATATATGATTGGCTTAGGTTTGGGATGAACAGCCAGTCCATAATTCTTTATTAATTCCTGGCTCCAAAATATCTGGAAAGTAGGAATCATTTCTAACAAGCTGATAGCTCCCTGCTGAGGGTTTTTCCTGTGGAGAGAGCTTTGGTTCCGGAATGGCTGGGAGAGGTGTGCAGGGCCGCACTGCTCATGAGGCCAAGTGAGGCGGCTGCCTCAGGCGGCGCCATCTAGGGGAAAGGTGGGGGCAGCAAATATGTAGAAGTACTTCAGGCTGACAGCGCAGCATTATATGCGCTGTAACAGCCTATTAAAAGCAGCCTGTGGCTGCAATTTAAATATTACATGGCATCCAGGCTTCACAGCAGCAGCTGTGGCGTTCAGTACTGTACTAGTGTGCAGCATGCCTGCGCTGCCGCTCTGTCACTCACTGAGGCGATCATGTTGCCTGCCTAGTATGTCTGCTGCTCTGAGGAGCGGGGCGGGCGGCACCTGTCCTGAACTGCCTATTCAGTTCCCCATCTGTGGCTGTCCTGTCCCTGCCTCCACGCTCCACAGGACGCAGGGCAGGCTTCCTAGTTCCTGCTCTCTTCCCTCCTCCACAGCGCTGACTCTATCAGCAGTGGTGTGCAGGAGGAGGGCAGACAGCAGAAACTAGCTGGTATCTGTATATGGACTCCTGTTCTAACAAGTGGGGCTAGAACAGAGCCCAACCCCCACTCACTCCTTTGCTGCGATCCTCTTCAGCCTGTTCTTCTGCTGAGGTCTAAAACATAAGTTATATTTATGGTAACTGAAATACCCCTTTACCATTGTCATCCACAGTACTCTGCCTCTTTAATGTAGACCTACAGCAGTGAACTGGCTAGGTTGTCATAGAAACCTGGTGTGTGGAGACTGCCTATGAGCTTCTATTGGCTGATAAGGGTCATGTGACCAAGGCTACTATTGGCTAATGCATTTTTTGGGAATATCTCAGGAACAGTACGTCCTGGAGAGCTGAAAACTGTTCTAAAATCTTCCCGGACACCTGATGTACATGTGTGCCAAATTTAGTGATTGTAGCTGCAGCGGTGCGGATTCCTTTAGCGGACATACACACACACATTCACTCAGCTTTATATATTAGATGATCTTGTAGAAGGCTTGCACAGTAAAATATCAATTTTTGAAGATGACACTAAATTGTGTAAAGTAATTAACACAGAAGAGGACAGTATACTGCTACAGATGGATCTGGATAGATTGGAGGCTTGGGCAGAGAAGTGGCAGATGAGGTTTAACACTGTCAAATGTAAGGTTATGCACATGGGAAGGAACAATACATGTCACCAGTACATACTAAATGGTAAATGCCCATGATGAGAACATAGTCCTGCCACTTTACAAATCACTAGTCAGACCACACATGGAGTACTGTGTACAGTTCTGGGCTCCTGTGAACTAGGCAGACATAGCAGATCTGGAGAGAGTTCAGAGGAGGGCAACTAAAGTCATAACTGGAAAGGGTGGACTACAGTACCCAGAAAGATTATCAAAATTAGGGTTATTCACTTTAGAAAAAAGACGACTGAGGGAGACTATGGAACTCTCTGCCTGAGGTGGTGATGGTAAGTTCACTAAAAGAGTTCAAGAGGGGCCTGGATGTATTTTTGGACTGTAATAATATTACAGGTTATAACTACTAGAGAGGGGTCGTTGATCCAGTGAGTTATTACGATTGCTTGATTGGCATATTTTTACTCAAATTTTTACCCCGGGGTCAAATACCGATCCAACGACAGCATGCTTCTGTTCCAGTGGCGTAGCTAGAACTGACTGGGCCCTACAGCAAATTTTTGTACGGGCCCCCCCCCTCCATGACCCTTCTGGCATCGCATTTGTGCATATGTATCAGTGGGTTCACATCACATTTTTCCTATCCGGTCGAAGTGTACATTGAGAAAAAAGGTACCGTATACAAATATGCAGCACACCACGTTTTTGTATCCTGCAGAGTCCAGTACAAAAAATGCATACGTTAACGTATATGATTTTTTACAATGGAACTGTATGGTGAGCGGACACCACTGTATGGATCAGTCTGAGGCATCTGTTACTGTATACATTTTTGTATACATTAAACAGATGGGAAAAATGTAATGTGAACCTGGCCTTAGTGCCAGAATAAGCTCCAGTACACAGCGGAGCGGCGGGGCAGAGAAGGGAGGCCGCCATGTACTGACAGAGCACAACCTGGTCCTGGTGGTCAGGGGTGAGGACTGCATTACCCACAGATCATTTATTTATTGGGAAATACAGGGCACAGTATAATACACTGGAATCTATATCCTGGCATAATAAGACAATTAGTGGGTCATTTATTAAACAGAAATACGCCTATATTAGGCGTATTTCTGACACAGATTATAGTGCACAGGTCCTTTGCGTCACAATCTGTAACTTTTCCTCACTCATGCCAGGTCTAAAAAAGGTGGAGTGGGCAGGGAAAGGGATACAGTTATTGCCATACAGTGACTGGTTACTTTCATACAGTAACCGGATAAAACCGCCATACAGTGAATGGATACTTCCACATAATGACTGAATAACACCATCATGCAGTGACCGGATAAAACCGCCATACAGTCACTGGATAACACCACCATACAGTGACTGGTTACTTTCATACAGTAACTGGATACTTCCACACAGTTACCAGATAACACCGCCATACAGTTACTGGATAGCACCACCATACAGTTACTGGATAACACCTCCATACAGTGACCGGATAGCACTGTCATACAGGGACTGGCTAACGCTGCCATACACTAGATACCACCTGCATACATTGACCGAATAAAAGGGTATAACAGGGCACAGTACAGGGAATGGTAAGAGGGCACAATGCATGGTATAAAGAAGCACAGTACAGAGTGGGGGGCACAGTCACATGACCCTGAGACATTAGAAGGACACCACCATAATAAGAGGCAGAGGAGTGAGACATGTGACCAGGGTCCTGGATGGGTAGGAGGGGTGGACACAGCAAGTAGGTGGAAGGGGCTCTGAGGGGGATTCATACAAGAAGTATGGGCAGGAGGTCTGTGAAGGGCAGCAATAGGAGATAGGAGGGTGGAACAGGAGCTCTCCATACATGAGAGAGGAAAGAAGTCAGAAGGGGCCCCATGAGGATGAGATAAGAGGACAGGATATGGGGGGAGGGGGCAGGAGTCATGGAAGCAAACTGCTTCATGAGGGAGTAAAGCAACTCAATAGCATAAAACTGCTGATCTGCATCCAGCAGCAGCTCAAAGAGTTCCCTGAACCCCTCCCCTCTCATGTCCCACACAGCAGACTCACTCAGACTGTTTGCATCTCTTCACATTTCTTCTCCAGCCCTCCTGTCTCTCTCCTCCTCCAGCAGCAGGTTCTGTGTAGAGGGGGCGTGTCTGATCTGGTAAGCCAGGTCCTGCTCTGCTGGAGTGAAGAGGGGGCACAGGAGCTTGTAAGAAGGACAAGCAGCTGCCTCTGTATGCTGCTACTGCTCCCGGGCCCCTTCTGCCCTCGGGCCCCGAAGCAGTGGCTTCCCCTGCTTCCCCGATAGCTACACCCCTGATGAGAGTAGTGGTCCTGAAATCTTTCTTCTTTTGGAACTGGCTGGATTTCCACCGAAAGATCCTGCACTCACTGTATTATATTTTTATGAGAATACCCAAAGGGAAAGAATTTTTCTGGGGGACTTTTGATAAATTATATCTTGTAACCTTCGTGCAGGATTTTTAGGACCCAAGTATTTTGTGTAATTTGCCATTGAGTTATAAACATAGTTAACCTCCCTTGACTTTTCTAATGTCATTTAGAGGAGGAGGAGGACTGCTGTTTAGAATGAAACAGGAAAGGTCTGCCTTTGCCACCCTTGCTGTAACTCCAGCTCCCCATTTTCACCCTGTCAAATTTATTCTGACTTTGAAAATTCCCTGTTTTATAAGGTCTTTCCCCGCGGTACTTATTCCTCTCTGGGAAACCTTTTTTTCTTGTCAGAGCCCTTCTTAAGGATTTTATCCAAATCAAATTGTTCTTTGATGCTAAATCACATTTCCAGGATCTCAACCATAGTACCATCCTTACCGAATTTGCTAGCAATGACGTTCTTGCTGCCATAGACACTGAGGAGGCAGTAGCCATCACACAGGTTTTTTTTTTTATTTTAATAAGACCTTGTGCTTTTTTATCCATAGGGTCTTTTAGTTGTGAAGCATCTTCAAATGGAATAGCTATTTTATGCACCGATGCATCAGTCATTGGTACTGAATCCCAAATTTATACTTCCTTTTCACTGAAGGAATACCTTTTTTTTTAGCTCTCTAGGAAATACAGATCTTCTCTAAGGAGTTTTCCATTCTTTCAGAATTAAATTGATATTTTCATGAATAAAATCCAGCTTGTGCTTTTTACCTAGTCCTTCAAACATGGCATCCTGAATGGACCTGGCTTTTTTAACTTTTTCAATTTCCATTGTGTTCCGTATTGCTCTAACGGGTCTAAAATATTCTGTAGAAAAGAAGAACTTTTTCTCCTCCTCTTCAGAGGATGAATCAATATGTTCTCCCTCCTCTCTATCAGAAAATTCAGCATCGGGCGAGTCTTCAGAATCAGAGGACAACTGCTCTCTGGTTCTTTTCCTGAACTTTTTCATAGAGAAGGAGGCAGTAAGACCAGACATAGAAGACTGGATCTCCTCCATTACCAAAGATCTAATGTCGTTCATAAACACAGAGGATTCTTCCTGCGCAAATTTTGATGTGCATGAAGGACATACAGGTTTTTTGTATGATGGATCCTGTTTCTTATTGCAAACAGCGCATTTAACGGAATTACTTTTTTCTTTAGGCCCCACATATTTGTCTCCCTAAAAGAGAGCATAAGATAGGCCTCCCAGTAAGAAACAGGATACTTAAAGGGAGTCTGTCACCACTATATGACCATATACAGTGCAACAGAGCCATGTAAGCACTGTATATGGTCATATAGTGGTGACAGACTCCCTTTAACCAAATGGCACAATATTTTAAGTTGAATAAATAAAAGAAAATATACACCTCAGGAAAAAAAAAGTGTGACTTACGGGACCTGTGGCTGTTGGACCTGCATTCACTGGACTGTGGTATATATCTTGGCACCTCCTGGGACTATCACTGCAGGAATTTTGCCTGCAACTCTCACACTAAGGAGGAAGCTTCTCTCATCAGGCTTATATGCCGCATTCCCATCTTGTGTGATGCCGTGTGACGTCACCGGAAGTGACGATTCTCACCACCAGAAGTGACATCACCAATATGGCACTATCCATTCCTACATCACGCTAAGGGCACTACACTCTCTGGCTGGAGCTGTCTCCCTTACCTGAATGCTGCACCGGAAGTGACCACCACACCAACATGGCGCTTTCCATGGTGCTCAGCGTGTATACTCTGTGCCGAAACCACTTCCCGAAGCCACTGATACTGTGAGAAAGGAGAGCTTACACTTGCCTGTGTTTTGCAAACCTTAGGTAGAGACGACCAGCAAAACAAGGTATGGAAAAAATATTAAAATAGACAAATCACCAGGACCGGATGGCATACACCCCCGTATCCTAAGAGAATTAAGTAATGTAATCGACAGACCCTTATTTCTGATATTTAAGGACTCTATACTGACGGGGAGTGTTCCACAGGATTAGCGCATAGCAAATGTGGTGCCAATATTCAAAAAGGGTCCAAAAACAGAGCCTGGAAACTATAGGCCGGTAAGTTTAACGTCTGTTGTGGGTAAACTGTTTGAAGGTTTTCTGAGAGATGCTATCTTGGAGTACCTCAATGAAAATAAGCAAATAACTCCATATCAGCATGGCTTCATGAGGGATCGGTCATGTCAAACCAATTTAATCAGTTTCTATGAGGAGGTAAGTTCTAGACTTGACCGCGGCGACACAATGGATGTCGTATATTTGGACTTCTCCAAAGCGTTTGACACTGTACCACATAAAAGGTTAGTATACAAAATGAGAATGCTTGGCCTGGGAGAAAATGTCTGTATGTGGGTAAGTAACTGGCTTAGTGATAGAAAACAGAGGGTGGTTATTAACGGTACATACTCAGATTGGGTCACTGTCACTAGTGGGGTACCACAGGGGTCTGTATTGGGTCCTATTCTCTTCAATATATTTATTAATGATCTTGTAGAAAGCTTGCACAGTAAAATATCAATTTTTGCAGATGACACTAAACTGTGTAAAGTAATTAACACAGAAGAGGACAGTGCACTGCTACAGCAGGATCTGGATAGACTGGAGGCTTGGGCAGAAAAGTGGCAGATGAGGTTTAACACTGACAAATGTAAGGTTATGCATATGGGAAGGAATAATGCAAGTCACCAGTACATACTAAATGGTAAAGCATTGGGTAACTCTGACATGGAAAAGGACCTAGTAATTTTAGTGAACAGCAAACTAAGCTGCAGAAACCAGTGTCAGACAGCTGCTGCCAAGGCCAATAAGATAATGGGTTGCATCAAAAGAGGCATAGATGCCCGTGATGAGAACATAGTCCTGCCACTTTACAAATCACTAGTCAGACCACATATGGAGTACTGTGTACAGTTCTGGGCTCCTGTGAACAAGGCAGACATAGCAGAGCTGGAGAGGGTTCAGAGGAGGGCAACTAAAGTAATAACTGGAATGGGTGGACTACAGTACCCTGAAAGATTATCAAAATTAGGGTTATTCACTTTAGAAAAAAGACGACTGAGGGGAGATCTAATAACTATGTATAAATATATCAGAGGTCAGTACAGAGATCTCTCCCATCATCTATTTATCCCGAGGACAGTGACCATGACGAGGGGACATCCTCTGCGTCTGGAGGAAAGAAGGTTTGTACATAAACATAGAAGAGGATTCTTTACGGTAAGAGCAGTGAGACTATGGAACTCTCTGCCTGAGGAGGTGGTGATGGTAAGTTCACTAAGAGAGTTCAAGAAGGGCCTGGATGTATTTCTGGAGGGTAATAATATTACAGGTTATAGTTACTAGAGAGGGGTCGTTGATCCAGGGAGTTATTCTGATTGCCTGACTGGAGTCGGGAAGGAATTTTTCCCCCTAAAGTGAGGAAAATTGGCTTCTACCTCACAGGGTTTTTTGCCTTCCCCTGGATCAACTTGTAGGAAAACAGGCTGAACTGGATGGACAGATGTCTTTTTTCGGCCTTACAAACTATGTTACTATGTTACTATGTTACAATAGGCATTGCCTACTTCCTCTGCGCACCCACAATTCCAGCCTCAGCGCTGACACTCTCTGCATCTTCCCCGCTGAGCAGGGAAAGGTAAAGAACAATGACAGGGGAGGTGCGGAAGGGAAATTTAACCTATCTGCATGTTTTTCCTGTCCCTGATAGGGGCAGGGCCAACTCAAGGGTGCCGTAGTGGAGACGACTGGGCAACGTTATAGGGGTTTTCCAAGACTCAACATACACAACATGCTCACGGTAGCACCGCAGCCTTCTCACAGCTTTCTCTAGGCTGAGTAATGACACCTTCAACGGTCACATGGCATAGGTGCAGCTCAGCCTCACAGAAGTGAATAAGGCTGAGCTGCAATACCAAGCACAGCCGCTTTATAATTTAAAATGCTGTGGTTGGTCAGCATGGAGAAGGCCACAGTGCTCACAGGGGCGCCGATGCATTTTCAAGCAGCTCTATCAGCGGGGGTCCTGGGTGTCAGACCTCTAACGATCAGATACTGATATCAATATTAAAATCTTGGAAAACCCTTTAATTGCTTGTACCAGACTTTTCAGCTTTTATTTTTGAAACCAGGTATTTTTTATTTCAATGTAACAATTTAAACTATTTTGTCAGGTTTATCCATTATAATGAATCAAAGCAGGATAAATACTTGACCGGGATCCAAGATTGAGGCCAGGTGGCAGCTGTATTACACTGTTGACATCTGCCATGTATGGAGTGGACTCATCAGCTCACTCCATACATAACCTGCACACAAAAGAGGTTATTTTACATTAAAGGCTATTTACACCTTCCGTGGCAATTTTTTTATGACTGCATGTTACTCATGATTTTTAAGATTGTATGTTACTCATTTTGGGCTAAAATTCTTTTGGTCTTTCTTAAAAGTACTGATCCATTCTGTCAGATAGGGTTAACTGTTTGTCTAGGTGTGTAAATCGTACTTTCACTTTGTGCTGGTCATCTAATAACCACATCTCTACATTACTAAAAGGTTATAAACACTTTTCTAAGCCACATTCTTATCAGTAGGCTAAGAATTGAGCTTTAATGAGTGTTTAGGAGGTCAGAGATCAGAAATAAGGAGCTGTCAGCAGAGCTGCCTGATGAAACAGAGTCAAAATTCAGATCCTGCTACTATAGAATCTCAAAGAGTTCAACATCCTTAATAAAGACCAATTGAAAAAAAAATATTTTTAGCTCAAAACCAGTACAAAGCAATAATTTTAAAAATGCCCCCAAAGGTGGCATATCCTCAGCTTTTTCCCAAAGGTAAAACACAGTGGCACATAAAATCATGTGGAAAAAAATTCTACGGTAATTCCATGTGAACTTCAAGAACAAAAATCTAGTTAGAATATATGTTCTGTTTTAAAGGAACATAAAATCTGGGATGCAACAGTGCTGATCCAAAGTAGTGGAAATAATTCAGTGGCTTTTTTTTTTTTTTTTTTAGAGTGGAAGAAAATTTAACTCACAATAGAAAATTTATGCATGCTCAAGTAAAAAAAAACATACAGGGGTCGTCCTGGTTGGATTCAAAACCACAAACTCTCTGCCAGTCTGTAAAACTTTACAATCATGACTGTAAATGTTAATATGTAATATACATTTGAATGCAATTACCTAAATAAATAGTCCTTATTATGGCTGCGGCAACCGTAAAATAACCATGTATCTCCAAATATACATTGCTTCTTCTGTTGACGTTGTATTTCTCTAAATGAATAGACAAACATAAATAGGAGAATAAGGCAAATGGATTAACAAGGACATATACATGCAGTTCACTGTTACTACTTTACTTTATTATTATTTTATTATTATTATTATTATTAAAGCGCCATCAACTCCATGGTGCTCTACATATGAAAAAAAAATTGCAATATGCATGAACAAGACAAGTTACAAACTGGTACAGAAGGATAGAGGACCCTGCCCGCGAGGGCTTACAATCTACAAAGTATGGGGGAAGGTTACGTAATTGCTTAATTACTTGATGTATAGCTATATATGTAGGTTACACAGCTTGTTCCTCCACAGAGGTGTCTAAAAATCACTTGACACTTTTGAGCTTCACCCATTACATCATCATTCAGAGCCCAGTACTCCAGGGAGCATGCTCAGTTTGTTTCCATGTATAGACAGTACTGTTCTTGCCAGTACTCTAGCTGTGTTTCTCACCTCCTCCAGAGCTGTCATACACAGTGATACACAGAGCCGTTTTAGACAAAATGTGGCCCTGGGCAAAATCAAAAGTGGGGCCCTAAATCTTGTAATTATGTGCTAACAACACAGTTACATTCTGTCACCCACATTCCCCATAATAAAATAAAAAAATAGCATTATGGGCATTGCTGCGGGTGAAAATGCCCATACCATTAAAATATTTAAAAAAGTTAGCCCATATGGTGAATGGCATAAAAGAAAAAAAATAAAAAAAGGCAGATTTGCATTTTTTCATCACTTTATCTCCCAAGAAAATTGAATAAAAAGTAATCAAGTTATACACACCCCAAAATGGTATTGTCAACGACAGATCATCCCGCAAAAAATGAGCCTCCACACATCTCCATAGATATAACTATAAAAAAGTTATGAGGGTCAGAATATTGCGATGAAAAGAAAAAAACAGCGGACTGAAGCAAGGGGCCCCTTGGAGGATCGGGGCCCTGGGCAATTGCCCGGTTTGCCCCCCCCCCAACCCCACAACACCGGCCCTGGTGATACACAAAGCACTATTCCACTCAGAGACATGGTAATCTTCATTATGTTAGCAGATATTTCTTATTTTCACTAGTAAGGCTTTTGATCCCCAGCAATGCACAGTAATATTGAGTTATGAAGTAAATTATATATGCACATATGTTATACGGACTATATATGTGTATGTATATCTAATATAAAAAGCTGAGTGTATGTATGTATGTACGGTATGTATGTATGTATGTATGTTAGTCCGCTAAAGGAATCCGCACCGTCGCAGCTACAATCACGAAATTTGGCACAGGTACATCAGGTGTCCGGAAAGGTTTTATAACAGGTTTCATCTCTCCAGGACGGACCGTTCCTGAGAAATTCCAAAAAAATGCATTAGCCAATAGAAGCCTGGTCACATGACCCTTATCAGCCAATAGAAGCTCGCAGGCCCTTAGCCTCCATATACAGACAGTTTCATACCAGGTTTCCATAACAACCCAGCCATTTTCCTTCACTGGTGTAGGTCTGCTTTAAAGGGGCAGAGCGCTGTGGATAACACTGTTAAAGGGCTATTCCAGTTACCATAAATATACCTTATGTTTTAGACTAATTCATCATCAATTATTACCTAATATAATGTAAATGTCACATTTACTGTTCAGTATTAATAAAACATGTTTTCTTCCACACCCACTGTGTTTCCTCATAAATTACCATAGCATCGACCTGTAATTCAGGCCAGCCTCAAAAGAAGGACTTAAAAGCCCCACCCCCAGGCCCTGCTAAGCCACGCCCCTAACTCAATCAGGCCACACACCCTCTCACTCCACAGCCGGCAGGGATTGCAAAAACTTTATCATTTGTCTAACAGCAGGCAATCATAGCCAAGTAATGGTTCCCTGCATAAATTAACACCTCTTAGGCCCCATTCACATCACCACTATTTATTTCTGTTATTCTGCTCATCTAATGGAACAGAACAACGAAAATAACTGAAGTGCTGGATTGGGCACATAAGGGTGGGTTTTTGTCATCCGTTCAAATACACAACAGATGCCATACTGTGACATCCATCACCCTGGAGCTCCATTGAAAAAACAAAGAAAAAACATACTTTTTTTGAGGATTCTACAGGATGGGAAAGCATAGTGTACCACGTTTTTCCACCTTGCAAAGTCCAGCAAAAAAAAACATGTAGGCTAACGTATCTTTTTTATTTTATTTTATATATATAGATGATTTATATGTATGTATATATATATATATATATATATATATATATATATATATACTAGCAGAAAGACCCGGCTTCGCCTGGGTATATTTCATCTATTTATTTAATGTTTCTGTGTGTCATTGGAGAGAAAGTCAATGCAGCTGACAGAAATTGATTTTTACCTTCATTTTTTCAATCCCTATTGGCTGCGGAGTGGGAGGGGGTGTGGTTTAATGGGACACGGGGGGGGGTTAAGTCCTTCATTTCAGGGTGGCCTGAATTATAGGTTAATGCCATGGTAATTTGAGGAAACACAATGGGTAGCAGTGGAAGAAAACATTGCTTTGCGCGGGTGTGTCGTTGCAGAGAGAAAGTCATCCTCCCTCCCATCCCTGCAGCTGACAGATGTTGATTTTTACCTTCAATTGTTCAATCTCCATTGGCTGCGGAGTGGGAGGGGTCATGGCCTGAGTCGGGGGCGTGACGTTGCAAGACCCGGGGCGGGGTTTTAAGTCCTTCTTTTGATGGTGGCCAGAATTACAGGTCGATGCCATGGTAATTTATGAGGACACGCCATGGGAAACAGTGGAAGAAAACATTGCTTTGCACGGGTATATTTAATCTATTTCATTTAATGTTTCTGTATGTTGTTGCAGAAAGAAATCCAACTTCCCTCTCACCCGTGCAGCTGACAGAAGTTGATTTTTACCTTCATTTTTTCAATCCCCGTTGGCGGCGGAGTGGGAGGGGGCGTGGCCTGACAGAGTCGGAGCGTGGTTTCGCGAGATCTGGGGCGGGGGAGTGGCATGAATTACAGGTCGATGAAATGGTAATTTATGGGGACCCGCAATGGGTAGCAGTGGAAAAAAACATCTTTTATTAGTACTGAATGGTTGTAGTCTAAAATTAGTCAATTTCATCTACGATTTTTGTGTGTGTCGTTGCAGAGAGAAATTCACCCTCCCACCCCTGCAGCTGATTTTTTTCAATCCCGGTTGCCTGCGGAGTGGGAGGGGGCGTGGCCTGGCAGAGTTGGGGGTGTGGATTATCAAGATGCTTCGAACGGTTGTAGTCTGAAATTAGTCTATTTCATCTAAAATTTTGTGCGTCATTGCAGAGAGAAATTCACCCTCCCACCCCTGCAGCTGACAGAAGTTTATTTTTCCCTTCATTCTTTCAATCCCTGTTGGCTGCGGAGTGGGAGGGGGCGTGGCCCTACAGAGTTGGGGGTGTGGCTTAGCAAAGCGCTTCGCATAGGTGATTTAATCTATTTCATTTAATGTTTCTGTGTGTCGTTGCAGAATGGCTGCAGAGTGGGAGGGGGCGTGGTCTGACAGAGTTGGGGGCGTGACTTAGCAAGACGATTCGAACAGTTGTAGGCTATAATTAGTCTATTTTATCTAAAATTTTTGTGTGTCGTTGCAGAGAGAAATTCACCCTCCCACCCCTGCAGCAAACAGAAGTTTATTTTTACCTTTATTTTTTCAATCCCCGTTGGCTGCGGAGTGGGAGGGGGCGTAACCTGACAGAGTCAGGGGCGTGGATTAGCAAGACGCTTCACATGGGTGTATTTAATCTATTTCATTTAATGTTTCTGTGTGTCGTTGCAGAGAGAAAGTCAACCTCCCACCCATCCCTGCAGCTGACAGAAGTTGATTTTTACCTTTATTTTTTCAATCCCTGTTGGCTGCGGAGTGGGCGGGGGCGTGGCCTTACAGAGTCAGGGCGTGGCTTAGCAAAGCGCTTCGCATAGGTGATTTAATCTATTTCATTTAATGTTTCTGTGTGTCGTTGCAGAATGGCTGCGGAGTGAGAGGGGTCGTGGCCTGACAGAGATGGGGCGTGGCTTAGCAAAAGGCTTCGAACGGTTGTAGTCTATAATTAGTCTATTTCATCTAAAATTTGTGTGTGTCGTTGCAGAGAGAAATTCACCCTCCCACCCCTGCAGCAAACAGAAGTTTATTTTTACCTTCATTTTTTCAATTCCCATTGGCTGCGGAGTGGGAGGGGGCGTGACCTGACAGAGTCGGGGGCGTGGATTAGCAAGACGCTTCACATGGGTGTATTTAATCTATTTTATTTAATGTTTGTGTGTGTTGTTGGAGAAAGAAAGTCAACCTCCCACCCATCCCTGCAGCTGACAGAAGTTGATTTGTACCTTTATTTTTTCAATCTCTGTTGGCTGCGGAGTGAAAGGGGGTGTGGCCTGACAGAGTTGAGGGTGTGGCTTAGTGAGACCTGGGGCGGGGGTTTTAAGTACTTCTTTTAGGGTGGCCTGAATTAAAGGTCAATACCATGCTTATTTATGAGCCCACGCAATAGGCAGCAGTGGAGGAAAACATCTTTTATTACTACTGAACTGTAGTAATAGAAAAAAACATAAGTTATATTTATGGTAACCGGAATACCTTTAACAGTGTCAGTGAATAGAAATGGATGAGATCCTCAGCTGCTGATAATTACCTGGTTGTTATGGAAACCTGCCCTCCCTGTGTGTGCCTTTGCAGAGAATGGCAGCTGGAGTTTAAAACCAAAGTTCCCAGTTGTAATGTTGGCTAATGGAGATCATATTTTGGGAATATCTCAGGAACGGTATGTCCTAGAGAGATGAGACCTGGTCTAAAACCTTCCCGGACACCTGATGTACCTGTGTGCCGAATTTGGTGAAAATCGGTCCAGTAGTTTGGTCGCGCATAGAGAACAGACAGACAGACAGAAACTCATTTTTATATTATTAAAAGATATAGAGATATAGATCAGTAACTATATATCTCTGTATACATATATATACATATCTTGATATATATATATATATATATATATATATACACACACATACAGTGCCTTGCGAAAGTCTTCGGCCCCCTGGAACTTTTCAGCCTTTTGCCACATTTAAGGCTTCAAACAAAAAGATATAACATTTTAAATTTTTGGTGAAGAATCAACAACAAGTGGGTCACAATTGTGAAGTGGAGCGAAATTTATTGGATCATTGAAACTTTTTTTTTAATAATAAAACTGAAAAGTTGGGCGTGTAAAATTATTAGGCCCATTTACTTTCAGTTCAGAAAACTCACTCCAGAAGTTCATTAAGGATCTCTGAATGATCCAATGTTGTCCTAAATGACTGATGAAGATAAATAGAATCCACCTGTGTGTAATCAAGTCTCCGTATAAATGCACCTGCTCTGTGATAGTCTCAGGGTTCTGTTTAAAGCACAGAGAGCATCATGAAGACCAAGGAACCCACCAGGCAGGTCCGTGATACTGTTGTGGAGAAGTTTAAAGCCGGATTTGTATACCAAAAGATTTCCCAAGCTTTAAACATCCCAAGGAGCACTGTGCAAGCGATCATATTGAAATGGAAGGAGTATCAGGTCACTGCAAATCTACCAAGACCCGGCCGTCCCTCTAAACTTTCATCTCAAACAAGGAGAAGACTGATCAGAGATGCAGCCAAGAGGCCCATGATCACTCTGGATGAACTGCAGAGATTTACAGCTGAGGTGGGAGAGTCTGTCCATAGGACAACAATCAGTCGAACACTTCACAAATCTGGCCTTTATGGAAGAGTGGCAAGAAGAAAGCCATTTCTCAAAGATATCCATAAAAAGTCTTGTTCACAGTTTGCCACAAGCCACCTGGGAGACACTCCAAACATGTGGAAGAAGGTGCTCTGGTCAGATGAAACCAAAATCGAACTTTTTGAAAACAATGCAAAACGATATGTTTGGCGTAAAAGCCACACAGCTCATTACCCTGAACACACCATCCCCACTTGGTGGTGGCAGCATCATGGTTTGGGCCTGCTTTTCATCAGCAGGGACAGGGAAGATAGTTAAAATTGATGGGAAGATGGATGGAGCCAAATACAGGACCATTCTGGATGAAAACCTGTTGGAGTCTGCAAAAGACCTGAGACTAGGACGGAGATTTATCTTCCAACAAGACAGTGATCCCAAACATAAAGCAAAATCTACAATGGAATGGTTCAAAAATAAACGTATCCAGGTCTTAGAATGGCCAAGTCAAAGTCCAGACCTGAATCCAATTCAGAATATGTGGAAAGAGCCGAAAACTGCTGTTCACAAACGCTCTCCATCCAACCTCAAAGAGCTTGAGCTGTTTTGCAAGGAAGAATGGGCAAGAATTTCAGTCTCTAGATGTGAAAAACTGATAGAGACATACCCCAAGCGACTTGCAGCTGTAATCGCACCAAAAGGTGGTGCAACAAAGTATTAATGCAAGGGGGTTGAATAATTTTGCATGCCTCACTTTTCAGTTTTATTATTACAAGAAAGTTTAAATGATCCAATAAATTTCACACCATCACTGTTGCTTGAGAAAGGCTCCGGAGCAGAGCCGAAACGTTGTGGTCCCACATTATGGGTAAATAAAAGGACTTTTTTGTGTTTATCTTAAAGAGAGTGCTGCCTCCTTGTGTTTATATATATATATATATATATATAATCATCGATATATGTATATTTATATATGTTCTATATATGTATATGGAGATATATATTTACTGATCTACATCTCTATATACAAGAGATATATATTTACTGATCTATACCTCTATATACATATATAGATGGACTGTATAGATATATATGTATATAGAGATATAGATCTGTAAATATATATAGATGGACTATATAGATATATATTTATATAGATATATAGATCAGTAAATATTTTTTCTTATACATATATATCTATATATACCATCTATATATATGTATATAGAGAATTATCATTATTATTATTATTTATTATTAAAGCGCCATTCATTCCATAGCGCTGTACATATTAAAAGGGGTTTACATACACAACACAGACAATTGCACTAAGCATGAAACAAGACTAATTACAAACTGGTACACAAGGAAAGAGGGCCCTGCCCGTGAGGGCTTACAATCTATGTGGTATGAGAGAAGGACACAGTAGGTGAGGGTAGAGCTGGTCATGGTGGTGTAGAGGCAGCAGGGTCACTGGTTGTAGGCTTGTCTGAAGAGGTGGGTTTTAGGTTTCTTTTGAAGGATTCCACTGTAGGTGAGAGTCTGATATATTGGGGTACAGAGTTCCAGAGTATGGGGGCTGCACGGGAGAAATCCTGGAGTCGATTGTGGGAAGAGGTAATAAGAGGGGAGGAGAGAAGGAGGTCTTGCGAGGATCGGAGATTACGTGTGGGGATGTATCGGGAAAGTAGCTCAGAGATGTAGGGAGGGGACAGGTTGTGGACGGCCCTGTATGTATTTGTTAGCATTTTGAACTGAATTCTCTGGGCAATGGGGAGCCACTGAAGAGATTGGCAAAGGGGAGAAGCAGAGGAGTAACAGGGTGAGAGGTGGATTAGTCGGGCAGCAGAGTTGAGGATAGATTGGAGGGGGCAAGAGTGCTAGATGGAAGGCCACAGAGGAGAATGTTGCAGTAGTCTAGGTGGGAGATGATGAGGGCGTGTACTAGCACTTTTGCAGACTCATAGTTGAGGAACGCGCGAATCCGGGAGATATTTTTGAGTTGGAGGCGGCAGGTGGTGGAAAGGGCTTGGATGTGTGTTCTGAAGGAGAGGGCAGAACCCAAGGTAACTCCGAGGCAGCGGAGGAAATATATTTACTTATCTATACACATATATATCTATATAGTCCATCTATGTATATGTATGTATGTATATATATATATATATATATATATATATATATAATATATATACACACACTAGTTGAAGGACCCGACTTCACCCGGGTATATTTAATCTATTTCATTTAATGTTTGTGTGTCGTTAAAAGATATCGAGAGTGACGTCTACAGTGCCCGCCCCTTTAACAGTGACCTCCACAGCAGCCCACCACTTAACAGAAACATCCACAGCACCCTCCCCTTTAACTGTGACCTCCACAGCAGCTAGGGTGGCCACTGTCTTCAGCCCAGAAAGCCGGACCTCACTGGCCATTCCCCCAAACGTGAAGCAGCGCCCCCGGTCCCCATGAAGCCACACCACTAAACATGAGGCCACGCCCCCTGCCTCTGTGAAGACACGGAGGAGAAGCTGTCTGAGTGTGAGCTACTGAAAGGGTGAACATCCCTATGTCCGTCCAGGCACTGCGCCGGACGGAGGACAGGGAGCCAGAAAACCGGACTGTCCAGCCTAAACCTGGACATCTGGTCACCCTAACATCAGCCTGCCCCTAGGGTGGCCAGAGGTCCGGTTTTAGTCTGGACAGTCTGGCTTTCAGACTCTCTGTCCACCGTCCGGCGCAGGGCCTAGACAGACACAGGGATGTCCACCCTTTCAGTAGCTCACGCTCAGACAGCTTCTACTCTGTGTCTTCATAGAACCAGGGGGCGTGGCCTCATGTTTAGGAGTGTGGCTTTATGGGGACTGGTGGCACGGCTTCACGTTGGGGGGAGGCTGGACAGTCTGGCTTTCAGACTCCCTGTCCTGTCATGCGCAGGGCCTGGATGGACACAGCACTGTGCAGTCTGAGCATGAGCTGCAGGGAGAAAGTCACCCTCCCTCCCCTGCACCTGACAGAAGTTGATTTTTACCTTCATTTTTTCAATCCTGGTCAAAGGTGGCGTGGAAGGGGATGGGGCTTTTAAGTCCTTCTTTTGAAGGTGGCCTGAATTACAGGTCGATTCTATAGTAATTTAGGAGGAAAGTGGGTAGCAGTGGAAGAAAACATCTTTTATTACTACTGAACGGTAAATATGTGAAATTTATATTATATGAGGTAATGATTGATGATGAGTTAGTCTAAAACATAAGTTATATTTATGGTAACCGGAATACACCTTTAACAGTGTCATCCACAGCGCTCTGCCCCTTTAAAGCAGACCTACAGCAGTGAACTGGCTAAGTTGTTATGGAAACCTGGTGTGTGTAGAGACTAACTGCCTGTGAGCTTCTATTGGCTAAGGGTCATGTGACCAGGCTTCTATTAGCTAAAGCATTTTTTGGGAATATCTCAGGAACGGTACGTCCTGCAGAGCTGAGACCCGTTCTAAAACCTTCCCGGACACCTGATGTAACTGTGTGACAAATTTCGTCATTGTAGCTAAGACGGTGCGGATTCCTTTAGCGGACATACACACACACACATACACTCAGCTTTATATATTAGATATATCTATATCTATTTACAGATCTATATCTCTATATACATATATAGATCGACTATATAGATATATATGTATATAGAGAAATTTTTGAAGAAATTCCACGGCACTCCAGAAAGTAATTAAAAATGGTGTTTATTCACCCAAACGCGACGTTATGGTCCTCACAATGGGACCTTTCTCAAGCAGCGACACTTGAGAAAGGTCCCCTTGTGTGGACAGAAACGTCGCATTTGGGTGAATAAACACCATTTTTAATTACTTTCAGGAGTGCCATGGAATTTCTTCAAATCAGCTAACACGGATACTGGATCGTTTCCTCAGCCGCTGGCACCCAGCCATTACTTTTTTCTTGTGCCTGTTAGGCCCACTATTTTCATTTTTGGTTTGTATATAGAGAAATATATTTACAGATCTGTACCTCTATATACATATATATGTACATAGTCCATCTATATATTTTTATGGAGATGGAATATTATTTACTTTACTTCCAATCTTCGTCTGTTGACTATGACAAGGCTGCCGCACTGGTACGGATCGCGCCATTTGCGATCCCTCACTAAAACCAGCCGGCAGCCAGAGGCAAGAGGAGGGCAGGCACCCAAGGCTCTGACGTTTCGTATACAGAGTGGGGCCACTCCCCGCCTGCACACGAAACGTCACCACAGGAGCCTGAGTGATGACGTCGGGGGTCACGTGACCTGCATCGGCCGTTCGCAAATACGGAGGAAATATGGAGGAAAATTATGAATTACAGAACTATTTTTAAGTAAGTTATTTACAACATAGTACAAGTTATGTATATCTCGGACAACCCCTTTAAGTAGGCGAGGTGCTGAAGAGGTCACTCTCGATATCGTTTAACGACACACACATAAACAATAAATGAAATATACCAGGGTGAAGCCGGGTCCTTCTGCTAGTACATTTTATATACCTTATTTTTGTGCAAATACATATTTAGCAGTGTGTCTGTAAAATATATGTGTGTCTATGGCTGGGGATCCCGTGTCCCTAAGCAAGGTATTGTCTGTTAGAACACAGACCTACACAGTTCTCTTTGCACACCTTTTTATGCTACAAATGGTTGTATACACATTCATCTCTGCTATCCCTCAGTGAATCACAGTAATCAAAGTGGTCTGACGCACATTAGACTATGCTATCATATTGTATATCACTTACTTATTGATATCACAAAAGTCAGATACACACTTGTCTTCTGTATAGTGATGTTTCCCCAGCTATATGTCAGATACACACTTGTCTCCGTTATAGCGGTGTTTCCTCAGCTATATGTCAGATACACACTTGTCTCTGGTAGAGCAGTGTTTCCCTGGCTATATGTCTGACACAAACTTAGCGCGCGGCACCAGACTGAAAGAGCATAATTTCTACAAGACCATATGGTTACTTTACCCATGTTGCAGACCGCAAATAGCGGTCCTCAAAACATGGGCAGCAGCAGTGTGAACTTCATATCGGGGTATGGACCCATTGATTTCTTTGGGTCCATCATGCACAAAATATGGCAAAAGATAGGACGTCATATCTTTTGCAGTGCAGAGATACAGACCCGAAAGTGCACAGAACTGCTTCTGGGTGTTTCTATGGGTCTGCCAATACACTGTCCCAAGAAGCCATGGCGCTCCAGATAGCATTGCATTCTGTTCACAGCGCACCAAGCACACTGTGGTATATTGTATAACGGCTATATATGGTATTGCAGCCCCATTTACTTCTATTTGGATGAGCTGCTGCCCCTATGTCATGTGACCAATAAATATGCCGTCACTGGCCCAGGCTAAGCTACAATCACACTGCTGATCAGCGGTGATCTTAGGTGTTGGACTCTCTCCAATCAGATAGTGATGACTGAGAGGGCGTTCACATCACCGTTTCTTTTTCCATTCTTATGATCCGTTAGAAGAACAGAAAAAAGGGTATCCTGAAAAAAAAAAAACTGATCCAGTTGCATCCATTAGCACATTAGGCATCCATTTTAGCCATTTGTGTCTGAGATAAGTTTTTACAGAGAGAACAAAAGTTCTGAAAAAACAGATCTCAGGCAGAAATGGCTAAAACGAATTCAAAAGGATCCATATTTTACATAGTAACATAGTAACAATTTATAAGGCCGAAAAAAGACATCTGTCCATCCATTTCAGCCTGTTTTCCTACAAGTTGATCAGGGGTGGATTAAGGATCCCATGGGCCCTGGGCAGTTTATAATGCATGGGCCCCTGCCCCGCCCCCACACGCTCCACCCCTGCCCTGCCCCCACATGCTCCACCCTTGTCCCGCCCCCACGTGCTCCACCCCTGCCCCGCCCCCACACACATTTTGCCTCCTTAAAAAAAAAATGGTAAAAACACAGCATAAGGCCTTGCTGGGTAACCTATTTAACCCTATGCTGCATCAATAACTAATATAGCCTGAAGGCTATCTTTACATACAAGCAGGATAGGGTTAAAATGGTTACCCAGCAAGGCCTTATGCTGTGTTTTTACCATATTGAGGCAGCAAAAGGCCTTGGTGAGTAACCTTTTTAACCCTATGATGCTTGTATCTAAAGATAGCCCTTAGGCTATATTAGTTATTGATGCAGCATAGGGTTAAATAGGTTACCCAGCAAGGCCTTATGCTGCCTCAATATGGTAAAAACACAGCATAAGGCCTTGCTGGAAACATATAACCATATGCTGCTTAAATGATGCATGCAAAACTTTTCTGTCTGGTCTTTTTAACAGAATCTGTGACCCAAACGCAAATGTGAATGGATAGTATTAGACGTATTGCATCAGATGTCTGTTTAACACACAAATACAGAGCAAGAACCAAGATCACTACATACACACAGCACCAAACCAAACCCATAAGTCAAATACAGCACCAGAACCAAGTTCTCTACAAAAATACAGCACCAGAACCAAGTTCTCTACATAAATACATCACCAGAACCAAGTTCTCTACATAAATACATCACCAGAACCAAGTTCTCTACATAAATACAGCACCAGAACCAAGTTCTCTACATAAATACATCACCAGAACCAAGTTCTCCACATAAATACATCACCAGAACCAAGTTCTCCACATAAATACAGCACCAGAACCAAGTTCTCCACATAAATACATCACCAAAACCAAGTTCTCCACATAAATACATCACCAGAACCAAGGTCTCTACATAAATATAGCACCAGAACCAAGTTCTCTACATAAATACAGCACCAGAACCAAGTTCTCTACATAAATACAGCACCAGAACCAAGTTCTCTACTTAAATACAGCACCCGAACCAAGTTCTCTACATAAATACATCACCAGAACTAAGTTCTCTACATAAATATACTATACTATATATAATATATATCTATATATATATATGTATATATCATATACTATATATCTGTACACAGTGCATCTATTATACCTTGTACCTCACATATCAGTACACGGCTGTATATACTATATATCTATACACACTGCATCTACTATACTTTTATAATACATGAGGTATATACAGATACATAGTATATACTGCAGTGTTTTCTGATATGTGAGGTATTGAGGTAACATAGTAACATAGTTTGTAAGGCCGAAAAAAGACATCTGTCCATCCAGTTCAGCCTATTTTCCTACAAGTTGATCCAGGGGAAGGCAAAAAAAACCCTGTGAGGTAGAAGCCAATTTTCCTCACTTTTAGGGGGAAAAATTCCTTCCCGACTCCAGTCAGGCAATCAGAATAACTCCCTGGATCAACGACCCATCTCTAGTAACTATAACCTGTAATATTATTACCCTCCAGAAATACATCCAGGCCCTTCTTGAACTCTCTTAGTGAACTTACCATCACCACCTCCTCAGGCAGAGAGTTCCATAGTCTCACTGCTCTTACCGTAAAGAATCCTCTTCTATGTTTATGTACAAACCTTCTTTCCTCCAGACGCAGAGGATGTCCCCTCGTCACAGTCACAGTCCTCGGGATAAATAGATGATGGGAGAGATCTCTGTACGGACCTCTGATATATTTATACATAGTTATTAGATCTCCCCTCAGTTGTCTTTTTTCTAAAGTGAATAACCCTAATTTTGATAATCTTTCTGGGTACTGTAGTCCACCCATTCCAGTTATTACTTTAGTTGCCCTCCTCTGAACCCTCTCCAGCTCTGCTATGTCTGCCTTGTTCACAGGAGCCCAGAACTGTACACAGTACTCCATATGTGGTCTGACTAGTGATTTGTAAAGTGGCAGGACTATGTTCTCATCACGGGCATCTATGCCTCTTTTGATGCAACCCATTATCTTATTGGCCTTGGCAGCAGCTGTCTGACACTGGTTTCTACAGCTTAGTTTGCTGTTCACTAAAATTCCTAGGTCCTTTTCCATGTCAGAGTTACCCAATGCTTTACCATTTAGTATGTACTGGTGACTTGCATTATTCCTTCCCAAATGCATAACCTTACATTTGTCAGTGTTAAACCTCATCTGCCACTTTTCTGCCCAAGCCTCTAGTCTATCCAGATCCTGCTGTAGCAGTGCACTGTCCTCCTCTGTGTTAATTACTTTACACAGTTTAGTGTCATCTGCAAAAATTGATATTTTACTGTGCAAGCTTTCTACAAGATCATTAATAAATATATTGAAGAGAATAGGACCCAATACAGACCCCTGTGGTACCCCACTAGTGACAGTGACCCAATCTGAGTATGTACCGTTAATAACCACCCTCTGTTTTCTATCACTAAGCCAGTTACTTACCCACATACAGACATTTTCTCCCAGGCCAAGCATTCTCATTTTGTATACTAACCTTTTATGTGGTACCGTGTCAAACGCTTTGGAGAAGTCCAAATATACGACATCCATTGAGTCGCCGCGGTCAAGTCTAGAACTTACCTCCTCATAGAAACTGATTAAATTGGTTTGACATGACCGATCCCTCATGAAGCCATGCTGATATGGAGTTATTTGCTTATTTTCATTGAGGTACTCCAAGATAGCATCTCTCAGAAAACCTTCAAACAGTTTACCCACAACAGAAGTTAAACTTACCGGCCTATAGTTTCCAGGCTCTGTTTTTGGACCCTTTTTGAATATTGGCACCACATTTGCTATGCGCCAATCCTGTGGAACACTCCCCGTCAGTATAGAGTCCTTAAATATCAGAAATAAGGGTCTGAGGTATAATGTAGTGTGTACAGATATATAGTATATACAGCAGTGTACTGATATGTCAGATACGGCGTGTATTAGATGTAGTGCGTACTGATGTGTGAGATATAATAGATGCAGTGTGTACAGATATATAGTATATACAGCAGTGTACTGACATGGGAGGTGTGATGTATAAATTACATCTCACATGAGTACACTGCTTTGTATACTATATACCTGTACACACTGCATGTGTTATACCTCGTACCTCACATGAGTACACTGCTGCATATACTATATATCTGTACACACTGACAGGTATAAGGTATAAATGACAGCTTTTACCTCACATATCAGTACACTGCTGTATATACTACAGTACATATCTACACACTACATCTATTATACCTCACATACCAGTACACTGCTGTATATACTATATACGTTTACCCACTGCATCTATTATACCTTGTACCTGACGTATCAGTACTCTGTATGTATACTATGTGTCAGGTGTGAGGTATAAAAGATGCAGTGTGTACAGATATATGTGGACGGTCATATATTATGGTTACTGTGAGGTACGTGAGGTATTGGGGGTTGTAGTTAAGGTTCCAGTCAGTTTTAGGGATAGGATTAGCATTAGTGTTAGTATATTAGGGCCAGTATTGGGGTTAGGGGCCAGTATTGGGGTCAGGGGCCAGTATTGGTGTTAGGGGCCAGTATTGGTGTTAGGGGCTAGTATTAGCATAAAGCTACATTTAGACGACCAAAAGTGTTTAGCAGTCCACAAATTGTGGATCTGCAAAACACATTTTGCAGAACGCACAGTGCCAGCCCTATAAAGAAATGCCTATTTTTGCGGACAAGAATAAGACATAAGCTTTATATTTTTTGTGGGGCCACGGAACGGAACTATGGATGTGGACAGTACATGGTGTGTGTGTCTGCATCTTTTGCGGCCCTATTGAATTGAATGGGTCTGCACTCATTCCGCAAAATTGTGGAACGGATGCAGACCCAGAAATATGGTCATCTGAATGCACCCTTAGGGCCAGGGGTTAGAGGCAACATTAGGGTACATTTATATGATCATATTTCCATTAACTTCAATGGGGCTGCAAATCCGTAGTTCCGCTCCACAGCCCTGCAAAAAAGAGCATACCCTATTCTTGACCGCAATTGCAGACAAGAACAGGCATTTTTATCTTAGGGCTGGGCATGTGCGTTTCACAAAATGTGGAATGCACACGGCCAGTATCCGTGTTTTGTGGAGCCGCAATTGTGGATCGCAAAACAAATATGGTCATGTAAATGAGAAAGTATTATGGGTCAGTACAGTACATTAGGGTTAGCGGTCAATATTAGGGTTAGGGACAGTATTAGAGTTCAGTATTAGGGTTAGGGGGTCCAGGGTTAGAGGTCAGTACCAGGGTAGGGGTCAGTACTAGGGTTAGGGATAGGACAGGGCCAGTATAAGGGGGGGGGTGAGAAAGGGCCAGTATTTGGGGGATGAGACAGGGCCAGTATCAGGGTTAGGGGTCCAAGGTTAGAGGTCAGTAACAGAGTAGGGGTCTGGGGCCAGTACTAGGGTTAGGGGTCAGGCAGGGCCAGTATTAGGGGGTCAGGGGCCTGTATTATACTGTATACTATACAGCATGGTGTACGGATTATACTGTATACTATACAGCATCGTGTATGGATTATACTGTATATTATACAGCATGGTGTACGGATTATACTGTATATTATACAGCATGGTGTACGGATTATACTGTACATTATACGGCATGGTGTACGGATTATACTGTGTATTATACAGCATGGTGTACGGATTATACTGTACATTGTATAGCATGGTGTACGGATTCTACTGTATATTATACAGCATGGTGTACGGATTCTACTGTATACTATACAGCATGGTGTACGGATTATACTGTATACTATACAGCATGGAGTACGGATTATACTGTATATTATACAGCATGGAGTACGGATTATACTGTATATTATACAGCATGGTGTACGGATTATACTGTATATTATACAGCATGGTGTACGGATTGTACTGTACATTGTATAGCATGGTGTACGGATTCTACTGTATATTATACAGCATGGTGTACGAATTATACTGTATACTATACAGCATGGTGTACGGATTATACTGTATACTATACAGCATGGAGTACGGATTATACTGTATATTATACAGCATGGTGTACGGATTATACTGTATACTATACAGCATGGAGTACGGATTATACTGTATATTATACAGCATGGAGTACGGATTATACTGTATATATTATACAGCATGGCATACGGATTCTACTGTATATTATACAGCATGGTATACGGATTATACTGTATACTATACACCATGGTGTATGGATTATACTGTGTATTATACAGCCTAGTGTAGTACATATATTATATGTACTATAATATGGCAGGGCCCTAATACCGGCCCTGCCTGACCCCTAACCCTAGTACTGGCCCCAGACCCCTACTCTGTTACTGACCTCTAACCTTGGACCCCTAACCCTGATACTGGCCCCTGACCGCCTAGTATCGACCCCAAATACTGGCCCTGTCTCATCCCCCAAATACTGGCCCTTTCTCACCCCCCCCCCTTATACTGGCCCTGTCCTATCCCTAACCCTAGTACTGACCCCTACCCTGGTACTGACCTCTAACCCTGGACCCCCTAACCCTAATACTGAACTCTAATACTGTCCCTAACCCTAATATTGACCGCTAACCCTAATGTACTGTACTGACCCATAATACTTTCTCATTTACATGACCATATTTGTTTTGCGATCCACAATTGCGGCTCCACAAAACACGGATACTGGCCGTGTGCATTCCACATTTTGTGAAACGCACATTAAGATGCATCCCGTCCCTGCGCTCCGGGCCTCTCCTAGCCCGCTCACCGCTGCAACTTTTAGGCCCCCCTAACGTACTGAGAGCGCTCCTGTGCGCTCCCAGGTGGCCCCGCCTCCTCCCTAATGCTGCGTTGCTGGTCCTGGACAGGGAAGGACCTGTGCAGCGTGGCAAGAGGGGAAAGAAGAAGACCAAGGCCCAGCCCCCTCCAGAGTGGCGTCAGGACAAGGGACAAGTAACTGTAGGTATTTATGTGTTTCATGTATGTATGTATATGCGTGTATGTATGTGTGTGGGTGTATGTATGTGTATGTATGTATGTGTATGTATGCGTGTGGGTATATGCATACACTGTACATACTGTATATTGTACAGCGTGGCGCAGGGGTTATATTGTTGTACAGTATATATATAATATATATATATAATCCCTGTACCATGCTATACAATGTACAGTATAATCCATACACTATACTGTATAATACACAGTATAATCCATACACTAGGCTGTATAATACACAGTATAATCCATACACCATGTTGTATAGTATACAGTATAATCCGTACACCATGCTGTATAGTATACAGTATAATCCGTACACCATGCTGTATAATATACAGTATAATCCGTACACCATGCTGTATAGTATACAGTATAATCCGTACACCATGCTGCATAATATATGTACTGTGTATGTACAGTACACAATACTGTGTATTATACAGCCTAGTGTATGGATTATACTGTGTATTATACAGTATAGTGTATGGATTATACTGTACATTGTATAGCATGGTACAGGGATTATATATATATATATATATTATATATATACTGTACAACAATATAACCCCTGCGCCACGCTGTACAATATACAGTATGTACAGTGTATGCATATACCCACACGCATACATACACATACATACATACACATACATACACCCACACACATACATACACGCATATACATACATACATGAAACACATAAATACCTACAGTTACTTGTCCCTTGTCCTGACGCCACTCTGGAGGGGGCTGGGCCTTGGTCTTCTTCTTTCCCCTCTTGCCACGCTGCACAGGTCCTTCCCTGTCCAGGACCAGCAACGCAGCATTAGGGAGGAGGCGGGGCCACCTGGGAGCGCACAGGAGCGCTCTCAGTACGTTAGGGGGGCCTAAAAGTTGCAGCGGTGAGCGGGCTAGGAGAGGCCCGGAGCGCAGGGACGGGATGCATCTTAATGATGCAGAGTAGGGGGCGGAGCCTCCCGTGCGCTCCAGGCCCCCCTGTGCCGCGGGCCCTATAGCAGTGGCGCGTGGTCTGCCTATATGGGCGGTACGCCACTGCTCCTAATGTGATTATAATGGGGGCAATCCGGCCTGTGCCCCCCCAGGAGGCTGGGCCCCGGGCGGTTGCCCAGATTGCCCTCATTATAATCCGCCTATGAAGTTGATCCAGAGGAAGGCAAAAAAAAACCCTGTGAGGTAGAAGCCAATTTTCCCCACTTTAGGGAAAAAAATTCCTTTCCGACTCCAATCAGGCAATCAGAATAACTCCCTGGATCACAAGATACTACAAGATTTACAAGATACTTTTTTTCCTCTTCTTCTGACAGATCAGAAGAACGGCAAAAGAAATGGTGATATGAACTCCCCCTTAGGCCTCAAACACATGGTTTGTCAGTGCCCATATTATGGGCTGCAAGTGGCGTGTCTGCATATACTGATTCAGTGCTCATGTACACGGCATGCAAACAGCGGATCAGCAATATAGAGGCACCGGACACATCACAGATGCAGACCTATTCGCTTATTCTATTTTCACATGTTCTATTTTTTTTGCAGTGTGGACAGATCACAGACCCATTCAAGTTGAAGCACCGGCCATATGGACGGTGCCCGTGCATTGGGGACCGCAAATTGCGGTCCTCAATGCACCGAGAAGGCAGCACACTTGAATGGGTCTGCATATTGCAGTATATGTAGCGGTGTAAAGTGAAGGCACATAGCAGAAGGCAACTCACAGATAGTTAATGGATATTAGTTTGACATCCTAGATTCAATTGGCTCCCTGCTTAGATAGGAACGTTTAAAATCATTAAAGGGGTTGTCCAAGTTATGGAAAAAAAAAATATAGCACTGTAAATCTGATGGGTAGCAATATATAACTAAGTTCAGCAAGTTTTAGGCAAAAAAATCTATATTTCCTCATTTCCCTGGTTCTCTTCTGGCCTTTGTTTACATGCAGTAATAACAATCTCTGCCCCTCCCCCTCCTCTGCAAAGGCAGCGAATATAAGTGCTGTGAGTACATGTCTGCCTGCTGGGATACTCAGCAGCATGTTGTTTGTGTAGGACTACAAGTCCCAGCTGTACAATGACACTGCTGATACACACAGGAAATTCTCCCTACCTGTTCTTGTAGAATTCCTCTATAGCTCCTTGCCCAGCATTTGTCTCCTCTCGCTGCTGCAGCTACTATTTGTTGTAAAGCCTGGAGAGCCTGGCAAAGAAAGGGGGCGTGGCCAGTGACGTCTGGTGTACAGACTGTTATCTGAACTCTGAGGCTTGTACACGAAACATCACAGACCAGGGAGATAAGGTGACATCACAGGTCATGTGACCCTCAGTCAACTCTGAGAAACCAGCAGCTTTAGAAACACAAAGTATATGGGAAAGTTGTTATACCTGACAAGTTAGAAACATATAAAGAACAAAAAAATAACTCGGACAACCCCTTTAAGTTTATTATTATTTATTGAAATGAAACAAAAAAGGGGAAAGAAGGACCAGATGCGGTCCACATATATTTAATATAGACCAGTGAGGAGAGGAAAGGAGTAAAGTGTGTATGCGACTCCTATGCCCAACAGGTGGATTAACTGTCCACTAAGCAATGTTGCAGCTCTGGAGATCTACGCTCTCCTAACCATCCCTCACATTGAGAATGACACAAACAAAAACACTATTGTGATCACTACTATGATCCCCACCTATGCTGCAACCTCCTGAGTGTGCAGCTGAACACTATCAGGAGGGGTTAACCCCTATTACACAAGCAGTAAGGGGTATCTAGTGATCACAAAAAAGAAAAATGCTGAGAGACTAGGCAATGGGGAAATTGCGGCCGATGCTATGTGTGAGCCGCGTCAAATCGCCGTTTGCCCTAACATACACCCCAAATCAATGCCTATATCTCCATTAGTGCCAGATAACGGCTCAGCGCTCCAAGTGAATAAAACAAGGTGTCTATAGTCCTATGTGCATACTAGTGCCCTGCGTACTGCTCGACGCGTTTAGCCTATATTACGGCTCATCAGGAGCCACAGGAACCCATACAGGACAGACACAAATAGACACACATATAAGGCCAACCACCTCGTGTGGTGAGGTGGCGGCACCAGCGCTAGGGAGGCCGTAAGGCCGCCGCTAACCTGCGCTGCTTAAATCAAGAAGGCCCCTCCCACAGGCCGGGTTTGCCCGAGATCAACCAATCATTTGCAAGAGGCGGGGCCCAGGGTTCTCCCCCATGTGGCCAATCTCCGCCGTGGATCTAACCCTAACCAAGGAGTGTAAAACACTCAATGTTAAGTATCAGGGATCGCGAGGAGAGCGTAGATCTCCAGAGCTGCAACATTGCTTAGTGGACAGTTAATCCACCTGTTGGGCATAGAAGTCGCATACACACTTTACTCCTTTCCTCTCCTCACTGGTCTATCTCTTAAACTTTACACTCTCAGCGCCGTACATGTATGGTGCTGGAAGCCGGGACACAAATCCCAGCACCGTACTGGAACGGCGCTCTGATCGGGCGGGCACAGGAACAGCGCTCGCCCGATCAGCTGCAGGGGTCCGGCAGTGGCCGATAGGCGGACCCCTGCTGCATTGATGAAAACACAGATGCCGGTGCATTAACCCTCGCACATGCCGCGGACCCCTGCAGCTGATCGGGCGAGCGCTATTCCTGTGCCCGCCCGATCAGAGCGCCGTACCAGTACGGTGCTGGGATTTGTGTCCCGGCTTCCTGCGGTGGGAGGGAGAGCCCATCAGGTCCCCGCGCTGCTGTGACGGGTACCCGATGGCAGGGAAGGCAGCCCGATGCCTTCCTTAGGCATCGGGCTGCCTTCTATGGAAGCCTGCGAGATCCAGCCCCCTGGATCTCACAGGCAGCAGGCTGTAAGTGTATTGCACTGTGTAATACATTTACAGCGAATGCATTACAATACAGGACAAGTATTGTAATGCATTGTGCAGGGGATCAGAGCCCCAAAAGTTGAAGTCCCAGACTGGGACAAAAATAAAGTAAAAAAAGAAGTTAAAAAAATAAAGTTTAACAAAAAAAAATTCAAGTAAAAAAAAAAGCGTCATTTTCCAAAAATAAAAAATTGTAAAAAATAGGGAAAAAGTAGTAAAAAGTAGGCATATTAGGTATCGCTGCGTCCGTATCGACCGGCTCTATAAACATATCACATGACTCACCCCGCTAGGTGAACGCAGTAAAAAATAAAAAATAAAAACAGTGCAAAAAAAGTCATTTTCTGATCACCTTGCCTCACAAAACCGCAAAAAACGAGACCCTGAGGCTCTCAGTATAAAAAAGATTTTATTCTGTTCAAAAATGCGTCTAATGTGTAAAACTTAACAAAAATTAAAATGTTAGACAAATTGGGTATCACCGCGTCCATAACAACCTGCTCTATAAAAATATCACATGATTTGCCCCTTCGGGTGAATGCTGTAAAAAAAATTTTTTTAAAAACTATGTCAAAACAGCTATTTTTTTACCTTGACTCACAAAAAGTGTAATACCAAGCGATCAAAAAGTCTTATGTACCCCAAAATGGTACCAATGAAAATGTCACCTCATCCCGCAAAAAATGAGCCCCCACATAAGACAATAACTCAAAAAATAAAAATCAATGGCTCCCGCAAACCAATCCATCAAAATCTGTGCTGCAAAATTCATATGGCGCTCCTTCTGTTTTGAGTCCTGCCATGTGCCCCCACAGCAGTTTATCACCACATATGGGGTGTTGCCGTATTCAGGAGAAAATGGGGAACAAATTATAGGGTGCTTTTCTCCTGTTATCCCTTGTGAAAATGAAAAATTTGGGGCTAAAGCAACATTTTATTGGAAGAAATTTCCAAATTCCGTAAAACGCTCAGAGGGTCAAAGTGGTCAGCACCCCCCTCAATATATTCTTTGAAGGGTGTAGTTTCCAAAAGGGGGTAACTTTTTGAGGGTTTCCACTGTAGGGGTACGTCAGGGTCTCTCAATTACAAAATGGTGCCTAAAAACCATTCTAGCAAAATCTGCCTCCAAAATCCGTATAGCGCTCCTTTCTTTCTGACCACTGCCACAAACCCATAGAGACGTTTACCACCACATATGGGGTTTTTCTGTAAACTGCAGAATCAGAGTAATGTATATTGAGGTTTAGTTTGCTCTTAACCCTTGCTGTGTTGCAAGAAAAAAATTATTAATGTGAATAATCTACCAAAAAATTTAAATTTTGAAATTTCACCTCCATTTTCCTTTAATTCTTGTGGAACACCTCAAGGGTTAATAACTAGAGATGAGCAAGCAATTTTCGAGTAGTAGCGAACGCATCTTCTAATCTGTATGCTAATGCGTACGCATCTTGTAATTTGTACGCATTAGCGTACAAATTTATAAGATGCGTATGCATTCGTGTACAGATTAGAAGATGCGTATGCATTAGCGTACAGATTATAAAATGCGTACGCTACTACTCGAAAATTGCTCCCGAGCATGCTCGCTCATCTATATTAATAACGTTTGTAACATCAGTTTTTCATAATTTGAGGTGTAGTTTCTAAAATGGGGTCATTTATTAGTGGTTTCCATTAGGTAAGCCTCACAAAATCACTTTATAACAGAATTGGTGCTCAAAAAAATGGTTTTGGAAATTTTGTTGAAAATTTTAAAAATTGCTTCTAAACTTCTAAGCCCTCTAATTTTCTAAAAAAAATAAAATGACATTTACAAAATGATGCCAACATAAAGTAGACATATGGGGAATGTTAAGTAATAAATGTTTTATGAGGTATTACTTTCTGTTTTAAAAGCAGAGAAATTAAAATTTTGAAAATTTTTCAAAATTTTTGGTAAATTTGGGATTTTTTCCATAAATAAAGGTGAAATATATTGACTCAAATTTATGACTGTCATGAAGTACAATGTGTCATGAGAAAACAATCTCAGAATGGCCTGGATAAATAAAAGTGTTCCAAAGTTATTACCACATAAAATGACACGTCAGATTTGCAAAAATCGGCCTGGGATTTAAGGTCAAAAGTGGCTCGGTACTGAAAGGGTTAATATTATAAAAATGAGTTTCTGTCTGTCTGTTCTCTATGCGTGAACAAATTACTGGACTGATTTTCACCAAATTCGGCACACAGGTACATCAGGTGTCCAGGAAGGTTTTAGACCGGGTCTCAGCTCTCTAGGATGTACCGTTCCCGAGATATTTCCAAAATATGATCTGCATTAGCCAATATTAGCCTGTGGGGTTTTGGTTTCAAACCCCAACTGCCATTCTCTGCACAGACACACACAGGGAGGGCAGGTTTCCATAACAACACAGCCAGGTAATTAGCAGCCAGCTGAGGAGCTCAGGTAACTAACAACCCAGCCATTTCTATTCACTGCTTTTAAGGGGCAGAGAGCTGTGGATGACACTGTTAAAGGGGTATTCTGGGTACCATAAATATAACTTATGTTTTAGACTAATTTTAGACTAAGACTGTTCAGTAGTAATAAAAGATATTTTCTTTCACTGCTACCCATTGCGTGTCCTCATAAATTACCATGGCATCGACCTGTAATTGAGGTCAACCCTTAAATGAAGGACTTAAAACCCCCGCCCCAGGTCTAGCTAACCCATGCCCCGACTCAGGCCACGCCCTCCTCCCACTCCGCAGCAAACAGGGATTGAAAAAATAAAGGTAAAAATAAACTATCTCTCTGTAGCGACACACAGAAACATTAAATGAAATAAATTAAATACACCCATGCGAAGCGATGTTTTCTTCCACTGCTACCCATTGCGTGTCCTCATAAATTACCATGGCCTCGACCTGTATTTCATGCCACCCTCAAAAGAAGGACTTAAAACCCCCGCCCCAGGTCTCATTAAGCCACGCCCCTGTCTCTGTCAGGCCACGTCCTAGAGAAGGACTTAAAACCCCTGCCCCAGGTCTCACTAAGCCACGCCCCTGACTCGACTAGGCCACGCCCCCTCCCACTCCACAGCCAATGGGGATTCAAAAATTGAAGGTAAAAATCAACTTCTGTCAGCTGCAGGGGTGGGAGGGAGGATGATCTTCTCTCTGCAATGACACACACAAACATTAAATGAAATAGATTAAATATACCCATGCGAAGCGATGTTTTCTTCCACTTCTACCCACTGTGTTTCCTCATAAATTACCATGGCATTGACCTATAATTCAGGCCAGCCTCAAAAGAAGGACTTAAAAGCACCTTCCCCCCAAGGTCCCCCTAAACCACGCCCCCTCCCACTCCGCAGCCAACGGGGATTGAAAAAATTAAGGTAAAAATCAAAGTCTGTCAGCTGCATTGACTTTCTCTCTGTAACGACACACAGAAACATTAAATGAAATAGATGAAATATACCCAGGCGAAGCCGGGTCATTCTGCTAGTATTAAATATATGTGGACCGCATCTGGTCCTTCTTTCCCCTTTTTTGTTTCATTTTAATAAGTAATAATACAGTTTAATGACTTTAAACGTTCCTATCTAAGCAGTGAGCACAAAGTGCTTCCATGGCATTTTGGTCCATCCATCCGCAACACAAAAAAATAGCACATGCACTGAGGTAGTCAGTGAACACCTTTATGTTTAGTATAGCTGCTTCCAGCTAGTCCGGGTCTGGCTTTTACTGGGAACAGGCAATGTGCTGGGTGGGTGCCTGTTCCCCATGCTCCAGTCTGGGACTTGGGGGAAGTTCATGTCCAGGATTCCTATTTAATCTTGCTGATGGACTTAGGTGTGTCTCAGTCTGGGGAGTGATCAGTCAGTGTGAGGTAACACTGACTGTGTGCTGCGTTTGTTTGACCCGGCTGCGATCTAAAGTTGTTTGGCTGTATCAAATTGGAAGCCTAATAAACAAGGACTTTGATGAACTTTGTAGTGTCCCATGTCCTTGATAAAGCCGGCTAAGTTTTGCCCTGAGCCAACGGACAAGATGGAGGCAGTATTAAAGCAGCTGGTCCAGACAGGGTTCGCTCACTGGTCCTCATTCTATTCCCGGCCAGTGTGTACCACTGACCGGTCTATATTAACGGGTACCAGGTCAAGGCACTGCTGGATTCTGGGAGCCTGGTGACCCTCGTGCATGAGTCGCTGGTGTCAGAAGAAATCCCAGAGAAAAAAAAATTAGCTATAGTCTGTATCCATGGTGACCTCCGGGAGTATCCCACAACGAGGGTTACCCTGTCCACGTCAAGCGGGGAAGTACAACATGTTGTGGCGGTAGTGCGACATCTTCCCTATGACACCATTTTGGGAAGAGACTTTCCTATATTCTGGACTTTATGGAAGGGCATAAAGAAAAACTGTCCGGGTCCTGAACCCGAAGACCCCGATTCTGGGGTACCAGCCGTAGGGGTCACCACCACAGATCTAGAGTGTAATCCCGATAGTTTTCCCCTAGAGGTATTGGCTGGCGAGACTGTCGAGACCCCATCCATCCCAGACCTCGAGGTGTCTAGAGACACGTTCAGGACCGCCCAGCTCCAGGATCCTACATTGGTATGGGCGAGAGAAAGATAACGGTAATTAATGGGGTAGCCCAGCACCCGGGTGCAGAAACTGAGTTTCCCCACATGGTCATTAACCAAGAGTTATTGTACAGGGCGGACAAGGTACAACAAGAGGTAATAGAGCAGTTAGTGGTACCACAGCCCTACCGCCGGATGGTGTTAGACTTGGCCCACATGCATGTACTGGGAGGTCATCTTGGGGTGAAAAAGACCCAAGAGCCAATATTGCAGAGGTTCTTTTGGCCTGGAATATATGAGGAGGTTAAAAGGTTCTGTCAGTCCTGTCCTGTGTGTCAGGTAACAAGCCCCCAGCCACACTACCGTAGGCCATTACTACCTTTGCCGATCATAGAGGTGCCATTCGAAAGAATAGCAATGGATCTCGTGGGTCCAATAAATAAGTCGGCCCGAGGTCACCAGCATATCTTGGTGGTACTAGATTATTCTACCAGATATCCTGAGGCGATTCCACTCCGCCATACTTCTGCTAAGCTCATAGCCAAAGAATTAATGGGCATGTTTTCTCTTGTTGGTTGTTAAATGTTAAGCATTTGCATACGTCCGTTTACCATCCCCAGACGGACTGGTGGAAAGGTTTAACAAAACTTTAAAGAACATGCTCAAGAGAGCCATGTCTAAAGATGGGAAGTACTGGGATCTCCTGCTGCCATATGTATTATTCGCTGTGCGAGAAGTGCCCCAGGCGTCCACTGGGTTCTTGCCCTTTGAATTATTGTACGCCAGACACCCTCAGGGGCTGCTCGATGTTGCTAAAGAGGCATGGGAGCAACAGCCCACCCCACATAAGAGTGTCATCGAACATATAGAAAAGATGCAAGAAAGGATGGAGACAGTTCTGCCAATGTGCCGCTTCCATATGTTCCCGGACTAACTGGCCTAGAGCCGGGTATACAACCGGGCAGCCGGGGTAAGAAACTTTAACCCGGGTGACAGGGTACTGGTACTTGTACCCACGGTCGACAGAAAGTTCCTTGCAAGGTGGCAAGGACCCTACGAAGTGATAAAGAAAGTGGAGACAATAAATTACAAGGTATGCCAGCGAGGTCGGCGAAAGCCGGAGCAGGTGTACCATGTTAATTTGCTGAAGCCCTGGATAGGGAGATAGGGAAAGTCTATCTGGGGACACCCCACTCTCTGTTTTAACTGCGGGAAAGGCTCCATCGCCACCGGCGGTCTCGGAGAAAGCTTCCACCACAGTGAAACTAGCGGATGGCCTGTCTACTAGACAGGTACAGGAGGCCAGGGAGTTGGTTAGTCGGAATAGGGATGTATTCTCCGACCTTTCTGGACGTACCTCCATAATCCAACATGACATTGTCACTGAGCCGCAGGTCAAAGTTCGCTTAAAGCCTCGGGTACCTGAGGCTTGGCGACAAGCCATTTCTGAGGAAGTGAAGTCGATGCTGCGACTAAGGGTCATTGAGGAGTCTCGGAGTGAGTGGGCTAGTCCCATAGTCCTTATACCAAAACCAGATGGAACGTTACGGTTCTGTAACGACTTCTGGAAGCTCAATGAGGTATCAAAATTTGACGCCTACCCCATGCCCTGGGTTGATGAGTTAGATGAGCGATTAGGGCAAGCTCGGTACTTTTCAGTCTTAGATCTCACAAAAGAGTACTGGCAGGTGCCCTTAACAGAGGCTGCAAAGGAGAAAACTGCCTTTGTCACCCCCGAAGGGCTGTATCAATACAAGGTGTTGCCCTTTGGCTTACATGGCGCTCCAGCCACATTCCAGCAGTTAATGGATGTCCTCCTCAAGCCCCATCGTCAGTATGCTTTGGCATACCTCGATGATATAGTGGTATAGACGGGGGCTCATTAAACCCCAGGTAAATAAAATAGAAGTCATACAGAACTGGCCCCGTCCCCTTACAGGGGCAGGTGAAAGCCTTCCTAGGGTTAATGGGATATTACTGGAGGTTTACGGTAAGAGCAGTGAGACTGTGGAACTCTCTGCCTGAGGAGGTGGTGATGGTAAGTTCACTAAAAGAGTTCAAGAAGGGCCTGGATGTATTTCTGGAGGGTAATAATATTACAGGTTATAGTTACTAGAGAGGGGTCGTTGATCCAGGGAGTTATTCTGATTGCCTGATTGGAGTCGGGAAGAAATTTTTCCCCCTAAAGTGAGGAAAATTGGCTTCTACCTCACAGGGGTTTTTTTTGCCTTCCTCTGGATCAACTTGTAGGAAAACAGGCTGAACTGGATGGACAGATGTCTTTTTTCGGCCTTACAAACTATGTTACTATGTTACTATGTTTATTCCCAATTTTGCCACATTGTCAGCTCCATCAACTGACCTCCTGAAAGGACGAAAGTCCATAATGGTTCGCTGGGATGTTCAGGCAGAGGAGGCCTTCAAAGCATTGAAGTCGGTGTTGTGTGGGACATCTGTCCTGGTTACACCCGACTTCAATAAAGAGTTTATTGTACAGACAGATGCATCTGAAGTAGGTCTAGGTGCAGTGCTGTCTCAGGTGGTTAACGGGGAGGAGCATCCCATTAGTTTCCTGAGCTGTAAGCTAACGCCAGCGGAAACAAGGTATAGTATAGTGGAAAGGGAGTGCCTTGCCATCAAGTGAGCACTCGAGTCACTCCGCTATTATCTGCTGGGGAGGACGTTCCGCCTTGTGACCGATCATTCACCTCTCATGTGGATGAGCCAGGCGAAGGAGAGGAATGCTTGGGTCACCAGATGGTTTCTCTCCATGCAAAATTTCAAGTTTATAGTGGAAAACAGGGCAGGGACGCTGCATGGAAATGCAGATGCCCTGTCCAGTGTCCATTATATGGCATGTGTTCACCCCCACAGATCTGAACAGAAGGGGGTATATGAGGCAGTGACAGGAGCCATTTTTGAGGGGAGATACATGTCGCCCAGAATGCTGCAGGAAGCGTTCTGAATAGGAGTTTTGGGTTCATCAGGAGCGTGCCACCAAGATGCCCAGCCTTGGTGGGGTAAAGGCCAGCAACTCTGTGTTCACTGAGGTAGTCAGTGAAAACCTTTATCTTTAGTATAGCTGATTCCAGCTAGTCCGGGTCTGGCTTTTACTGGGAACAGGCAATGTGCTGGGTGGGTGACTGTTCCCCATGCTCCAGTCCGGGACTTGGCGGAAGCTCATGTCCAGGATCCCTTTTTAATCTTGCTGCTGGACTTAGGTGTGTCTCAGTCTGGGGAGTGATCAGTCAGTGTGAGGTAACACTAACTGTGTGTGCTGCGTTTGTTTGACCCGGCTGCAATCCAGAGTTGTTTGGCTGTATCAACTTGGAAGCCTAATAAACAAGGACTTTGATTAACTTTGTGGTGTCCCTGCCTCTTTGCACTGGTCAAGTGAGTACAATTCCTTACAGTCTGCATCTGCAAGCGCAGCCCACACAGTGCATATGCATTGGGGACCGCAAGTTCACTGGCATGGTGGCATACGTTACTTTGCATGAAGCCGTATATGTGCACCAGCTGTGTGCGCTCCGTGGTATGGATGTGGACCCATTGACTTGAATAGGTCCGCAATCCTCAAGATATGTAGCGGAGTCATGGACTGGAAGCACTACGGAGCACTGGTAGTAAACTGCTGTATGGGCGCACCATAGGACTCAGAAGGAAAGAAGCTACATATGGTTTTTAGATGCCATGTCACATTTTAAGAGACCCTGAGGTACCCCTGGAAAGTAAACCACCATAAAGTGACTCTTTTTATGAAACTACACCACTCAAGGCATTCATTGATTCATTCATTCAAGGAGAAAAAGCAACCCCATAATTTGTTACCCATTTTCTCCTGAATTCGACAATATCCAATATGTGGTGGTAAACTGCTGTGGCACATGGCAGGACTCAGAAAGGAAGGAACGCCATATGGTTTTTATGGTTTTTTTTTCGTGTGCCATTGGTTTTTATTTTTTAAGTGATTGTCTTATGTAAGGGGTAGAGATGAGCGAGTAGTGTTCGATCGAGCCGGTATTCGATCGAATACTACGCTATTCGGCATACTCGATTTCGATCGAGTATAACGGCGATGGCGCACTTAGAATTCGTTTCCCCTCCCACCTTCCCTGGCGCTTTTTTTCCACCAAACACCATGCAAGGGGGGTATGACAGGCCCGCGGAGCATGCTGGCAGCGCGAAAACGGCGTCTACATGGATTGGCTGGAAAAACCACGTGACCTCGAATCATAAAAACTCAGCTCTTCCTGCTCGTTCGCATATGCTGCGTGAACTTAGTCAGGGACAGAGGCTGGAGAAGGGAGAGATAGGTTTTAGCTGTTGGACAGGCAGGAGCGTGATTAAAAGCCCTTATCAGGGCTACTATAGTGCAGTACAGTGATAGCTTTACTACCATATACACTCTGCAGAGAACGGCTGCTGTATTCAGGGATAGCTGCTGGAGTAGGGACAGAGAGAGGCATTAGTGGTGTATTAGGTGCTCTGCTACATACCAAACTATATTTGGCACTACTGTTCTGCGTTCTTTTTGGCTGCAAAACCCTGTTATATACCTAGTGTGTACATGCACCATCTGATCTTCTGGCAGTATACGGCTGTGAACATTTTTTTTTTTTAAATACAGTTTCTTTGACTCTAGTGTTCTGGGTTCTGTGTGCCTGCAATACCCTTTTTGTATACCAGATGTAAATACCCACCGTCTGACCTGTTAGTACACGGCTGTGTACCTAGAAATATAAAAAAAAAAGGCATTTTATTTGGCACCTGTACTGTGCGTTCTGTGTGCTTGCAAAAATCTTGTATATACGTGGTGTTAATACACACCGTCTGACCTGTTAGTACACGGCTGTGTACCTAGAAATATTAAAAAAAAAGGCCTTTTATTTGGCACCTGTACTGTGCGTTCTGCGTGCCTGCAAAAATCTTGTATATACGTGGTGTTAATACACACCGTCTGACCTGTTAGTACAGGCTGTGTACCTAGAAATATATAAAAAAAAGGCATTTTATTTGGCACCTGTACTGTGCATTCTGCGTGCCTGCAAAAATCTTGTATATACGTGGTGTTAATACACACCGTCTGACCTGTTAGTACAAGGCTGTGTACCTAGAAATATTTAAAAAAAAGGCCTTTTATTTGGCACCTGTACTGTGCGTTCTGCGTGCCTGCAAAAATCTTGTATATACGTGGTGTTAATACACACCGTCTGACCTGTTAGTACACGGCTGTGTACCTAGAAATATTTAAAAAAAGGCATTTTATTTGGCACCTGTACTGTGCGTTCTGCGTGCTTGCAAAATTATTTTATATACGTGGTGTTAATACACACCGTCTGACCTGTTAGTACAAGGCTGTGTACCTAGAAATATTTAAAAAAAGGCATTTTATTTGGCACCTGTACTGTGCGTTCTGCGTGCTTGCAAAATTATTTTATATACGTGGTGTTAATACACACCGTCTGATCTGTTAGTACACGGCTGTGTACCTAGAAATATAAAAAAAAAAGGCATTTTATTTGGCACCTGTACTGTGCGTTCTGCGTGCCTGCAAAAATCTTGTATATACGTGGTGTTAATACACACCGTCTGACCTGTTAGTACACGGCTGTGTACCTAGAAATATAAAAAAAAAGGCATTTTATTTGGCACCTGTACTGTGCGTTCTGCGTGCCTGCAAAAATCTTGTATATACGTGGTGTTAATACACACCGTCTGACCTGTTAGTACACGGCTGTGTACCTAGAAATATTAAAAAAAAAGGCATTTTATTTGGCACCTGTACTTTGCGTTCTGCGTGCTTGCAAAAATCTTGTATATACGTGGTGTTAATACACACCGTCTGACCTGTTAGTACACGGCTGTGTACCTAGAAATATTAAAAAAAAAGGCATTTTATTTGGCACCTGTACTGTGCGTTCTGCGTGCTTGCAAAATTATTTTATATACGTGGTGTTAATACACACCGTCTGACCTGTTAGTACAAGGCTGTGTACCTAGAAATATATAAAAAAAAGGCATTTTATTTGGCACCTGTACTTTGCGTTCTGCGTGCTTGCAAAAATCTTGTATATACGTGGTGTTAATACACACCGTCTGACCTGTTAGTACACGGCTGTGTACCTAGAAATATATATAAAAAAAGGCATTTTATTTGGCACCTGTACTGTGCGTTCTGCGTGCTTGCAAAATTATTTTACATACGTGGTGTTAATACACACATTCTGACCTGTTAGTACACGGCTGTGTACCTAGAAATATAAAAAAAAAGGCATTTTATTTGGCACCTGTACTGTGCGTTCTGCGTGCTTGCAAAATTATTTTATATACGTGGTGTTAATACACACCGTCGGACCTGTTAGTACACGGCTGTGTACGCCAAATATTGTAACAAAAAAACAAAAAATGCGGAGGGCTAGCGAAATTGGACATGGACGAGGACGGGGGCGCGGAAATGCTGTTGGGGGCCTTGTTGAAGACAGTGGGGATACAATGCGTGCTGGTGAGGGGCAGCCAGGATTCCGCTCATCCAGAATCCCTGCCTTTATGGGACAGTTAAGCAGGGGGTGGGTTACACCGCTGTTGAGGCCTGAGCAGTGTGAACAGGTGGTGCAATGGATAGCCGATAGCGCTTCCACACAGTTGTTCACCAGCCAGTCATCCACACAGTCTCACTCTGACCCTCCTTCCTCCACACCTGGCCAACAGAGTCAACCCACCCTTGACCCCTCCCAGGAGCTCTTTTCGGGTCCTTTTTCAGATGTGCCGGAAGAATCCCTGGAGCTACCAGAGGAATTTGTTTGTAGTGATGCCCAACCACTTGAGTATTCGCCATCTCCTGCTGATGTGGACCCTGAACCAGCATCTGTTATCATGAGCGATGATGATGAATGAGACGCAGTTGCCATCAAGGGAGGCTGTTGGAATGTCCAGTGGGCAGGAGGAGGAGCAGAGTGAGGAAGTGGAAGAGGAGGTGGTGGATGACGAAATGACCGACCCCACTTGGCCAGGGGTGATGTCCAGCGGGGAAAGCAGTGGAGAGGTGGTGGTCTGCGCAGCACCGAAAAAGGCAGCAAGAGGCAGAGGGATGTCCAGAGGCAGAGGGATGTCCACAGGCAGAGGGATGTCCAGAGGCAGAGGACAGTCCAGACAGAGAAGTGAGGCCACAGCCAGCAGGGCCGAAGCTGTTCCCGGCAGCAGGCAGTCGCGCGAAGCTCCCCCATCGAGGCCTCGTACTTCTGTGGTGTGGAGATTTTTTAATGTTTGTGCGGATGACAAACTGAGCGCGGTTTGCACACTCTGCCACTCAAAACTGAGTAGGGGCTCTGAGAAGAGCAATATGACCACCTCAGGCATGCGGCATCACTTGGAAGTCAAGCACTGGGCTGAGTGGGAGAGAGCAAACGCAATACAACCTGCGCCAGGTCTTCCTGCCACTGCCTCTTCCCCTTTGTTGTGTGCTGCCACTGCGGTCCAGACCTCCAGCCAGGACACCTCCACATCTGCCTCT
>ONZH01014245.1:0-12818 GCA_900303285.1 Rhinella marina
CTGAGGAGGTGGTGGACAATGGCGAGACACAGGTGTCGGGGGGTGAGGTAGTTGTGTGGGAAGCAAGTTACAGTGGGGACTCCTTGGGGGGACTTTCTCATGATGGGACAGATTCAACTTGGGTGGATCAGGCACAGGAACAGATCAATTTTTTTTTTGTGTTTATTTAACTTTTATTTAGCACAAACAACCACATATTTATTCGTTATCTTCACTGCACAGTCTGGCGTTGGGGTTCGTCACTTTGATGGCGAGCTGTGCCGCTCTCTCCACAATGGTCTTTAGGTTCTTAGATGGAGACGTTGTGGGCGATTTCTGCACAGAAGGACTTGTTGCTCATCAACAGAACCTCGAGCTCCTTGACATTGTGGACCAGGAATTTGCGGAACCCTGTGGGCAGCATGTGTTTGGTCTTCTTGTTGCTACCGTATCCAATGTTGGGCAATATAGATACGCAGGTAATATTATTTTTCACACCTATCCCAAAAATAAAATTTACGCAGTTTGCGCAAATAAAACTGGAAACTGGAACTGGAGAGAGGGCCTTTAGGTGGGCCTCCGGAAAAATTGTTTGGAGAGAGGGCCTATAGGTGGAACTCCAGAAACATTGTTTGGAGAGAGGGCCTGTAGGTGGACCTCCGGAAAAATTGTTTGAAGAGAGGGCCTGTAGGTGGACCTCCGGAAAAATTGTTTGGATCCACGAGATCAGCTATTCGCACTGTTGTGGTTTCAACAGTCCTCTACCACGTGTCCCTGTAAGTTGAGACATGAAGCTAGGGAGTGTAGCTCTGCGGCGTTCCACAGCTCCCTCATCAGCAGGTACTGTCTCACCCTGCCCAGGACCACGGCCTCTGCCACCTGCAGTAATTGAATGCCCACTCCCACGCCCACGCCCTCGTCCTCGACCCTTAGCCCTGGGGTTCAACATTTTTTGTATATAAGTGTATTATATAAAAAAAAAAATAAATGGGCCTGGTGTACTGAAACCCACAAACTTGTTCAGTCTGGTTTAATTAAGTGACATAAAGAAAGTGTCACCTGGACAGAAAATACGGATTGGAGTGAGTGTGCTGAACTGTGACACACAGAAAGGTTCCACGCAGCTGTGTGAAATGGATTTGTATCACTGAGCTAAAACAACAAAAAAAACTAATTTTTTAAATATATTTTGTTTGATATATTTTTTTGTTTTGTTTTTTTGGGAACGTGACGTGAAGGAACTATCGTAGACCTAACTCACACCCTGTTAATGGTGGCTATTTAGACTGCGACCCAGACAAATGTCGCACAGAGATTTTTGGGATCAAGCTATATACGTTGCAGCAAAAGACTTGGTTGTATTCAGTGATGTACAGAAAGTGTCACCTGGACAGAAAATACGGATTGGAATGAGTGTGCTGAACTTTGACATACAGAAAGGTTCCACGCAGCTGTGTGAAATGGATTTGTATCACTGAGCTAAAACAACAAAAAAACTAATTTTTTTAATATATTTTGTTTTCTATATTTTTTTTGTAGTTTTGTTTTTTTGGGAACGTGACGTGCAGGAACTATTGTAGACCTAACTCACACCCTGTTAATGGTGGCTATTTAGACTGCGATCCAGACAAATGTCGCACAGAGATTTTTGGGATCAAGCTATATACGTGACAGGCAGCAAATGACTTGGTTGTATTCAGTGACGTACAGAAAGTGTCACCTGGACAGAAAATACGTATTGGAGTGAGTGTGCTGAACTGTGACACACAGAATGGTTCCACGCAGCTGTGTGAAATGGATTTGTATCACTGAGCTAAAACAACAACAAAAATGATTTTTTTTATATATTTTGTTTTGGATTTTTGTTTTTTTTGGAACGTGACGTGCAGAAACTATCGTAGAGCTAACTGACACCCTACTGATGGTGGCTATTTAGACTGTGACCCAGACAAATGTTGCACAGAGATTTTTTGGATCAAGCTATACACGTGACAGGCAGCAAAAGACTTGGTTGTATTAAGTGACATACAGAAAGTGTCACCTGGACAGAAAATAGTGAGTGTACTGAACTGTGACACACAGAATGGTTCCACACTGCTGTGTGCAATGGATTTGTATCACTGAGATATAACATTAAAAAAAAGGGGGTTATATATGGCGATAGCTACACTACTAGTGCCAGCCAGCCAAGCCAGGAGACAAAAAAAAATGTCTTGTAGCCCTTAGAAGGGCTGTTGGGTTCTTTGTGGGTGATTCCTGCCTAACAGAGAACTAAATGCAGGCCCTAACACTGTCCCTGAAAGGCAGCAGCTCTATCCCTAACGACATCCAGACGGCATCTGAGCCGAGCACCGCGGCCAGTCAGTAGTATATTCCAAAGTCACCTGACCAGGCCAGCCAACCCCTGCTATCGATATGTAAGGGCCCCACGTGATGCTGGGTGTACCGCAGAGTCTCCTGGCTTGTGATTGGCTGAGTTTATAGGCGCCAAAAAAGCATGATGCAGAAGTTGCCATTTCCTCGAGCATGGCGAGATACTCGTACGAGCAGCGAGCACTTACGAGTACCCTAATACTCGAATGAGCACCAAGCTCGGACGAGTATGCTCGCTCATCTCTAGTTAGAAACAGTCCTCACTCAGGTCTTGGCAAAAAAAGCTCAGGTTTATTTTTGAGCAAAAATAAAACAAATTAACAAAAACAAAGTTCAGGAGAATAAGGGGTTAAGTTGCAGCTACCTTAGGATCAAGTAGCACCCCAGCTCTCAGCTCATCCAGTCTGAACTGAAGATCCCTCCACCTACATACAAGTGCACTTATATAAAATTTACCAGTTCCCAGAATCCATCAGTCTTAAAGGAACATGCATTTGGTTTAAAACAGAAATATTGCACATAAATCATACATTAAACTACATAAAACACAAAGCATTCTAGCTGTCTCCTTTTAAAATAAAAAAGGAGCTTACAATCTATATACATTTTACCAAATTATACCAAACATAAGAACATAAACCCACTAGGTTTGGCTGCAGCTTTGCCTCACCTGGCAATAATTAGCAGCACCCTATATAAACCCAGCACACCCTCTCCTCAGGTTTAGTCTCCTGCAGGTAAGTAGCTGGTAATGCTGTGTGTTTGGTGGTGGGGAATACTGAGCTAGTTTGTCTGTGGAAATGATAGTGGAAAACAAACAAAATGGAACTCCTAAAAGATTTATATTTAATGGGTATACATTAAAAGACCGTCATAATATGGTACTAAAAAGATAAAGAGATAAAGGAAAAATGTATATTTTGGAGCCAAAAAAGGACCCTAATCTGACCCTGTACGGCCCTAGGGTAGGCCCTCTGCCCAGGGGTACCCCCTGATGGTGGGGGTTCCCTGTCCCCGTACCTAACCTGCAGGCCCTGAAGATACCCCTGAACACTGTAGGACTAGGGGTGGATAGAAATCTACTCCCACTAAATCAAAACAAACAATAACCCCACACGTTTCGCCCACGTCTGGGCTCCTCAGGGGGAAATAGACGAAAAATACATATACAGGGAGCTAGGTAATATAGGCACAACCACATAAGATAGATTCCCAGCTGGGACATATACTTGCCACCTCCGACGAGATAGTACGGCCCACAAATGGAACCTAGAATATAAGTATGTATAGGTGTAAAGGTGTAAATAAAAAACAAAAAACAACCAGGTGATATGGCAGATATAATTAGCAAGAAGAAAAACAAAAACACTCACATTGGTGGCAGTGTGATACACGCTCGTCCCAGGTGGTGGTATGCACGTTATATTACCGCCACACTGGGTTTAAATAGAGCGGTGCAGCCGTACATCCGGCGGAGGCCAAGCGATGAGTGGAACGCACACCAGGAGGAAGTGCGTTCCACAGAAAGCCAATGACGAGCCGGAAGCAGAAATGACTGCTTCCGGTGTCCAGAAGAACGGCAGTGGAACGCAAATGCGTTCCACAGCGCAGGGGAACAGAGGGGGCGTAAGATGAAACGCACATGCTTTCCACAGCGCAGAAAAGGTGGCAATTAATACCAGGTGGGAGGGAATGGACCTGAAGAGAAGGGGATAACACTAAACAATGGAAAAGATACAAATAGATAATCAATAAGTGGATACAGTGGGGCGACCACCCCACATAGACTGAGGTTGGTAGTTTATTCACTACCAGGCTAAAAGTGAAGCCATCGAAGGCACAGGACCCTGAATAAAGAACAAAAGCAACGCTGCTCATTCAATAAAACAAGTATAAGTTAACCTTTCATTAAGGCCTGTAGGTGACTGGGACCGGAAATGGTAAATCCATTCAGTCTCTTTCTGTAGGATCTTCCGATCCCAGTCACCTTTTCTGGGCGACCGAGGCACCAACTGTAAGGCGGAAAAATGCACCGTCTTAAGGTCGCCCCCATGACAGATATTAAAGTGATTGGCTACCGGAGTGTCACGTTCGTTCTTGATATCGTTGACATGCTCGAGTATCCTTTTTCTTAACTCACGACTAGTTTTTCCTATATAATCAAGTGGACAGGGACACTGGCAGATATAAATCACCCCAGTGCTTCTGCAGTTGATAAAATCCTTGATGGTATAGCGTGAGAGGGTAGTCGAGCATGTCACCTCTTTAGTGGTATGAACAAAAGAACAATCCTTACAATTCCCGCATCTAAAGACCCCCGATGGTTTCCTATCCAACCAGGTCCCTTCTTTTTTAGGGGCAGTATAGAAACTGTGTACCAATCGATCCTTGAGACTTCTCCCTTTTCTATAGGTAACCTGGGGATAGGGGGAAATGGCTTTACATAAATCCTGATCCATCAGAAGGATGGGCCAGAATTTGTTGAGAACAGACCTCACTTCTTTGTTTGCAACGTCAAAAGTAGAGATCAAACGAATAATTGACGACTGATCTTTGTCACGTGTCCGTGGGATGAGGAGGTCATCTCTATTAAGGCTTTCCACTTCCCTGAATGCTTTCTCCAAATCTCTTTTAGGGTAACCCCTAGCCCTCAGACGGTGACGAAGCTGTTTAGATGTCTGTAGGAAAGTATTGTGGTCAGAGCAGTTCATGCGGATACTTGAATTGACACAAAGTTCCAGCAGATTGATGAATCTTCTGTTAGAAGAGGAGAGCGTCTCCTTTGACAAGTCCTCTGCTGTGCTAAAGGGTCTTATTGAGTCAGCTTTGAAATTCAAATCTGATCCTGAGTTCATCAAACGTGAGGAGTCCCTAAAAACTTCGGTTGAGAAGTATCAATTACTGATCAAGGAACGTAAACATCGCCAGTTTATTAGGGACCTTAATGACTTTAAGGAAAACAGGGCCTACACGTTCCCTAACACACAGAGTAACCTGACGGAATCAGAGGTCTCTTCCTCTGACCTTTCTGATTCAGACAAATCGGCTGTATCCTGGCCTAAAAATAAAAATAAACCCCGCAGGACTAATAAGAATAGGCAAGGATGGAATCGTCCATATATTGGACAAGGACCCAATACTTCCTTTGGGTCTTCATCATCCTCTGCCGCTTTATCCCCTGCACAAATACCACCACAGGGGCAATCTTTTTTAGGTGTAAACCCAACACCGTACCACTTGAGTAGCGATATAAAATCAGTGTGGATCACTTCTAGGCGCTGCTTGGTAAAAAGTCCAGGCTGGTGGTGAATATATAAATAGATCATTTTATTTGAAAGTAGTCAACCCGTTTCTACTTTCTACTTTCTACAGAAACGCGTTGACTACTTTCAAATAAAAGGATCTATTTATATATCCACCACCAGCCTGGACTTTTTACCAAGCAGCGCCTAGAAGTGATCCACACTGATTTTATATCGCTACTATAATATCGAGATCTTCAAACACAGCAGGAACGGAGGATCACGGCAGCAGCTTGGACCATCATTGGCATACTGGTTAGCCATGAAAAACCAGTAAGGCGACTACAAGTAGTTGTGACTCATCACAGCTACATCTGGTAAGCACAATTGTGTTATTTATACCAGACAAATATCCGCAGATACCGCACATGTGGCGCTCTCTCTCTACTTCTTTTATTTTACACCGTACCACTTGAGGGATCGGGCAAAACCAGATGTGCGCCCAGTGATGCCCTACAAATAATTAACCTATCTAAGTATCCCCTTAATGAGGTTGATATGTGTGTCTTAAAAAAGGGCTAATCGTTTGTACCTACTACCAGCTTTAATCCCTTTGTTTGGACTAAAGATCTGAACCTCTTCTGCAGACGCCTTAAGTGGTTCAAATTTTATCAACATACTAACCGAGATTCATGTCTTAAGGCCGGGATACACCCGGATGACTTCCCAGATCTCAAGGTCCTCATGGATCTCTGGGAAGAAAGTGCTCGGTTACCAGGCGACGGTCCTTTTACGGACCTTAGACTGGCCAGTACGAAGACAACTCCACCTGTTAATACTGAGCACATTGACATTTTCTTGAAACTAGTCACCACTGAATTGGATAAAATTCATGTACCTGTTTCTTCTGATTTCAATCTTTCCAGACAGGAATTTCATGCACTTAGGAGTCTTGAACAGAACCACGAGTTAATCATGAAACCTTCTGATACAGGAGGCAACTTGGTGATTCTGTATCACGGTAAATATGTGAAAATGTGTTTGAACCTGCTGGGCGACACCAAGAGCTATCGTACTCTCATGTCTGATCCGACTGTCCCTTTTCTTAATTCACTCCAACAGATTCTTAATGGAGGCCTTAAGGATAAAGTGATTAGTGAGACTGAATTTAACTTCTTACTCCCTACTGCTCCATCTATTGCTACATTTTATGCTTTGCCAAAAGTCCACAAGGGACTGGAGAACTTAAAGGGTCGTCCTATTGTCTCGGGTGTGGGCTCCCTTACCCATTATTGCGGTTTGTACATTGATAAAATTCTGTGCAAGTTTGTCACCGCCTTACCCTCCCATACCCGCGACAGTATGGACTTTCTCCGTAAAATCGAATGTCTGAATCTCGACCCAGGTTCTAAAGTGGCTAGCATTGATGTTGAGTCTCTTTATACCTCTATCCCCCATGATAGAGGTATACAAGCAGTAACTTATTTTCTCAACACTAGAGGTACTCAATATCTGAGACATAACCCGTTTGTCTTGGATCTTCTTCTTTTCACTTTGACGCATAATTATTTTTCGTTCAACGGTGTCTTCTACCACCAGCTCAGGGGGACTGCGATGGGGAGTCCCTGTGCCCCATCGTACGCCAACCTCTTCCTGGGCTGGTGGGAGGACACCGTTGTTTTTGCAGATCATTTTCATATGTTTAACATCGATGTGGCGTTTTGGACACGTTACATCGATGACGTGTTTTTAATTTGGAGTGGTAGCAAGGCTGGGTTTGTTGCGTTCATGTCTAGCCTTAATGATAATGATATTGGCCTATTTTTTACCTCAACTATCGACGATGTTTCGTTGACTTTCCTTGACTTGAATGTACAAGTTCTTAACAGCCATCTTGTGACCTCCCTTTTTCGTAAACCTACTGCCACTAATAGTATTCTCCACTGGGGCAGCTACCACCCTCATTCCTTGAAGTGTGGTATTCCCAAAGGGCAGTTACTGCGTATCCGCATGAACTGCTCTGACCACAATACTTTCCTACAGACATCTAAACAGCTTCGTCACCGTCTGAGGGCTAGGGGTTACCCTAAAAGAGTTTTGGGGAAAGCATTCAGGGAAGTGGAAAGCCTTAGTAGAGATGACCTCCTCATCCCACGGACACGTGACAAAGATCAGTCGTCAATTATTCGTTTGATCTCTACTTTTGACATTGCAAACAAAGAAGTGAGGTCTGTTCTCAACAAATTCTGGCCCATCCTTCTGATGGATCAGGATTTATGTAAAGCCATTTCCCCCTATCCCCAGGTTACCTATAGAAAAGGGAGAAGTCTCAAGGATCGATTGGTACACAGTTTCTATACTGCCCCTAAAAAAGAAGGGACCTGGTTGGATAGGAAACCATCGGGGGTCTTTAGATGCGGGAATTGTAAGGATTGTTCTTTTGTTCATACCACTAAAGAGGTGACATGCTCGACTACCCTCTCACGCTATACCATCAAGGATTTTATCAACTGCAGAAGCACTGGGGTGATTTATATCTGCCAGTGTCCCTGTCCACTTGATTATATAGGAAAAACTAGTCGTGAGTTAAGAAAAAGGATACTCGAGCATGTCAACGATATCAAGAACGAACGTGACACTCCGGTAGCCAATCACTTTAATATCTGTCATGGGGGCGACCTTAAGACGGTGCATTTTTCCGCCTTACAGTTGGTGCCTCGGTCGCCCAGAAAAGGTGACTGGGATCGGAAGATCCTACAGAAAGAGACTGAATGGATTTACCATTTCCGGTCCCAGTCACCTACAGGCCTTAATGAAAGGTTAACTTATACTTGTTTTATTGAATGAGCAGCATTGCTTTTGTTCTTTATTCAGGGTCCTGTGCCTTCGATGGCTTCACTTTTAGCCTGGTAGTGAATAAACTACCAACCTCAGTCTATGTGGGGTGGTCGCCCCACTGTATCCACTTATTGATTATCTATTTGTATCTTTTCCATTGTTTAGTGTTATCCCCTTCTCTTCAGGTCCATTCCCTCCCACCTGGTATTAACTGCCACCTTTTCTGCGCTGTGGAACGCATGTGCGTTTCATCTTACGCCCCCTCTGTTCCCCTGCGCTGTGGAACGCATTTGCGTTCCACTGCCGTTCTTCTGGACACCGGAAGCAGTCATTTCTGCTTCCGGCTCGTCATTGGCTTTCTGTGGAACGCACTTCCTCCTGGTGTGCGTTCCACTCATCGCTTGGCCTCCGCCGGATGTACGGCTGCACCGCTCTATTTAAACCCAGTGTGGTGGTAATATAACGTGCATACCGCCACCTGGGACGAGCGTGTATCACACTGCCACCAATGTGAGTGTTTTTGTTTTTCTTCTTGCTAATTATATCTGCCATATCACCTGGTTGTTTTTTGTTTTTTATTTACACCTTTACACCTATACATACTTATATTCTAGGTTCCATTTGTGGGCCGTACTATCTCGTCGGAGGTGGCAAGTATATGTCCCAGCTGGGAATCTATCTTATGTGGTTGTGCCTATATTACCTAGCTCCCTGTATATATATTTTTTGTCTATTTCCCCCTGAGGAGCCCAGACGTGGGCGAAACACGTGGGGTTATTGTTTTGATTTAGTGGGGGTAGATTTCTATCCACCCCTAGTCCTGCAGTGTTCAGGGGTATCTTCAGGGCCTGCAGGTTAGGTACGGGGACAGGGCACCCCCACCATCAGGGGGTTCCCCTGGGCAGAGGGCCTACCCTAGGGCCGTACAGGGTCAGATTAGGGTCCTTTTTTGGCTCCAAAATATACATTTTTCCTTTATCTCTTTATCTTTTTAGTACCGTATTATGACGGTCTTTTAATGTATACCCATTAAATATAAATCTTTTAGGAGTTCCATTTTGTTTGTTTTGCATTATATGTATTGGTGTCTCCAGAACGATTCATCTGGTTGTATCTATTTATTCACCAGTGAGTTTCTTTGATTGTTTAAGGAAATGATAGTGGGCAGAGGCAAAGGTTTGCTGGCCAGCATGTGAAAAAAGAGAGAGAAAGATACATACATACAGATAGACAGACTTGCTCACTATTAACCCCTCAATACTCCTCCCATGGAAAATATGGATTCAGATCCGGCATACTCACAGGAAGTCATTTCAGGACCCTACCCAAAGACACAAACCACTGCTCAACAGCAACCTGAGCAGTTGCTCTGTCCCGATGCCCAAAATTTAGAACTTTCGCAGTCTGTGGGTGATGAGAGTGTGGACTTAGTGCAAGTAGTGCGTCAAGAGGTGTCGGATGATGATGAGACACGGTTGTCAGACATTGACGTTGTTGTCAGGGCAGTAAGTCCGAGGGGGGAGCAGAGTGAGGAATCGGAGGAAGAGCAGGTGGATGATGAGGTGGCTGACCCGAGCTGGGTTGGTAAGCCTAGTCAAGACAGTGCTTCTGAGGGGGAGGAAAGTGCAGCACCAGAACAGGTTGGAAGAGGCAGTGAGGTGGCCAGAGGGAGAACCAGGGCCAGAGCAAGTAGATCAGCAACTGTTTCACGTAGTGAAGCTCCCGTGCCGAGGCCTAGATGTTCGCAAGTTTGAAGTTTTTTTAAAGAATGTGAGGATGACCGACGGACTGTGGTGTGCAACCTGTGAAACACCAGGATCAGCAGGGGAGCCACCACTACCAGCCTAACCACTACCAGAATGCGCAGGCATATGAGTGCTAAAAACACGACTCAATGGAACCAAGGCCGTTCACCTCCTGCGTATCACACCACTGCTCCTACCCCTTTGTCACATGCTGGCTCAGTGAGTCAACCCCCCGCCAAGGACCCCGGCATGAGCGCCTCCCGCCCTACAACCACCCCTTCACCTCCACGATCCTCCACACCCTACTCTAATGTGTCCCACCGCAGCCTTCAGCTGTCTTTGCATCAGACATTGGAGCGCAAGCGCATACGCAAATACAATTCCACCCACCCACAGGCACAAGCCCTAAACGTCCACATTTTAAAACTGCTGAGCCTGAAGATGCTGCGATATAGACTGGTAGAGACTGAGGCTTTCCGCAACCTGATGGCGGTGGCTGTCCCTTGGTACTTGGTCCCCCACTATTTTTCACGATGTGCCGTCCCAGCCCTACATCAGCACGTGTCAGAGAACATCATCCGTTCCCTGACCAACGCGGTTACTGAGAAGGTCCACCTAACCACAGACACGTGGACAAGTGCGGGTGGGCAGGGACACTATCTCCCTGACGGCACATTGGGTTAACTTGGTGGAGGCTGGGATCGAGTCTGACCCTGGGGCCGCTCATGTAATGCCAACACCAAGGATTGCGGGGCCTACCTCGGTCATGGTTTCTCAGACTTATTATGCCTCTTCCTCCAACCCCTCCTCCTCCTACTCTCAAATACAATCTGTGAGCACGGCGCCTTCATTCAGTAGCTCTAGGTGCAGCAGCACTGCCGTGGGTAAGCGCCAACAGGCGGTGCTGAAATTGCTGAGCTTAGGTGACAAGAGGCACACCACCCAAGAGCTGTTAAAGGGCATCACGGAGCAGACCGATAATTGGCTGGTGCCGCTGAAACTCAGACCAGGCATGGTTGTGTGTGACAACGGGCGGAACCTGGTGGCGGCTCTGCAACTCGGCAGGCTCACACATGTGCCATTATACACCAATACTATTTCCCAAAGTAACAACAACCCATATAAACACTGCTTATAAAACCTGCCTGGCCCACGTGTTCAATCTTGTGGTTCAGCGGTTCCTCAAGACCTACCCCAATTTGTCTGATTTGCTCACCAAGGTGCGACGCATCTGTGCGCATTTCCGCAAGTCAACCACAGATGCTGCCACTCTCAGGGCAGTGCAACGGTGCTTACGACTGACAGCTCACTGACTGTTGTGCGACGTTCCCACACAATGGAATTTCACATTATGCATGTTAGCCAGGGTTTACCAGCAGCGAAGTGCAATTCTAGACTGCCAGATGACAACTTCCACAAGAACTGGTAGTCAGGTTAGTCGGCTTCTTCAAGTGTACAATAAGGAGTGGACGTGGATGTCTGATATCTGTCAGATGTTAAGCAACTTTGAGGAGTCAACACAGATGGTCAGCGGCGATGTCGCCATTATCAGCATCACCATCCCGCTGCTTTGTCACTGCTCGGCATGAAGTCAGAGGCTTTGCTCTTGTCACAGGAGATGTGGAAGAAGATACGTTGCTTGATAGCCAGACCACCCTCAGGTCTGTTTCTCAGCATGTATTGGAGTAGGAGGAGGAGGATGAGGAGGAAGAGGAGGAAGAGAAGGAAGAGAAGGAGACTGTTGGCAAGACTGAAGAGGGTACCTATGCTCATTCCTTCTTAACTGTTGAGCGTGTATGGGCTGAAGAGGAGGAGTTGGAGGAGGAAATGGAGAGTCAGCCTATTGAGGAGATTATTGCGTGTTGGGACTCTGTCGCACATGGCTGACTTCATTTTAGGATGCCTTTCCCGTGACCCTCGCGTTAGAAGCATTTTTGACAACACCGATTACTGGGTGTTCACCCTACTGGACCCCAGGTACAAGCAGAACTTTTCCACTCTCATTCCTGTAGAGGAAAGGAGTATGAGAGTGAATCAATATCAACAGTCCCTAGTGCAAAAGCTGAAACTATCCTTTCCATCTGACACCGCTAGCGGCAGAGGACGTAGTTCTGTTGGCCAACTCGCGGGGGAGAGGAGGGGAGCAGGCAGCTTGTCAAGCACTGGAAGGGAAACACTCTCCAAGGACTTTGCAAGTTTTATTTCACCCCAGCAAGACTATGTCACCCGTCCCCCAGTAGGGGGGGAGCTGTTCAGAAAGATGGTGAGGGAGTACCTAGGTGACCATACCAACGTCCTGCGTGATCACTCTGCTCCATACAACTACTGGATTGCAAAACTGGACACGTTGCCCAAACTGGCGCCTTGGAGGTGCTGGCCTGCCCTGCCGCTAGCGTGTTGTCAGAGCGGGTCTTCAGTGCAGCTGGTGGCATCATCACTGATAAGCGTACACGCCTGTCAACTGACAGGCTGACTATTATTGAAATGAATAAAGCCTGGATTTCACCGGAATGCAAATCTCCAGCGGGGGAAAGCAGCTCAACATGAAGATTCCTTATGTATAATCTCCTCTCCTCCTCCTTCTCTTCTTACAATAACTCTGAGCCAACAGGCAATCTTTCTGAGGGCCAACTGGCGCTCT
>ONZH01014246.1:0-40533 GCA_900303285.1 Rhinella marina
ACGTGATTAATTATGCGATGTTCTCAAATAATGTTCCCTGGGATACAACTGTTCCCCACTGGTTAACTGGTCCTGACAGCCATTTTACCTTGACCTTCCAGCCTATTGCAAATCTGACGTCAATCATGCGGTAATAACATTGGAATGTTTTTCACTATCCAATCGAGATTGTTTTGTTGTACATATTTATTTATATTAATGTTAAATTTTGAGTCTATGGAGGCATTTATTATACTGAATACGCCTATACTTGTAGTGTAGAGCGCACATTAGTGAACCGCAATATCGACTTTTCCACGCTCATGCCAGCTAAATTTGGTAGGCGGGCAGAAGGCTGTCTCATTTACTATTTTTTACGCCCATTTTGTAGAAAAAAAGTCAAATGTAAGACGCGAGGAGCTGTCTTACATTTAAACTGGCAGAGATCCACCAATTATGAAGAGGCGGTGCTAAGGAGCAATTAGAATAACCCCTTATAACCCATGAATACAACAGTATTTAAAATCATCTTTTAACAATGTCAAAATGATTTTTTTTTTTCTAGCCCCTGCACTTCACAGATAAAACAAAGCATATTGATCACTAATCATGACCCAAAAATAGTGATAATATGCCATGCTATATACTGTATACAAAGTGTTATGCTTTTTTTTAATCATATTCTATCACCTGCTGCCACCCAATCCAAATTCTCACAATACCCACTATACCCCTAGATGAATACCTTAGAGCAATGATATCCAAACTGCGGCCCTCCAGCTGTTGCAAAACTACAACTCCAGCAGCCTACAGCAGGGCAAGGTGTTGTAGTTTACAACAGCTGGAGGGCCGCAGGTTGAGCTTCCCTGCCTTAGAGGGTTTAGTCACTGTGACAGCTCAATACTCCTATAAACATGGGATGTGGCCTGAAATTAATTCAATTATGCCCTGAAAGCCAAAGGTTGCACACTTCATTTTCGGTCCTGTTGTATGTTAAGTTAGCAGACTGGGGCTATATGGGCTTCTTCTTTAAACATTTGGGTTCTTCTGTTTTGCATAAAATTGTCATGCTTTTAGCTGCTCTGTGCCTGTAGATAGGGACTGAAACATTTTCAAACAAAATTTGTGCATAGAGATCCAATGGGTGCATCTTTCTTTTCAGGCCCTACTGTGTGTCCAGACAGAAATCGGGTGGCACAATGTGGACAGCATTCTTATTTTGTGTTGCTGTGCAAAAAATCTATCTTAAAAGAACACCTTTGTGAAAAAAAAAATGAAGTTTTTATTTTTTTTTTCACTTAAATTGCATTGATTCCTAAACCACAAAGTTATCTAACTGAACAGTGTTCACCTTGTTTAATAGATAAGCAATTCTATTACGTCTTTAGGATCCATTTACATGACCATATTAATGGGTCCACGTCCATTCTGCAATTTTGCATAATGGTTGTGGACCCATTCATTTCAATGGGGCCGCAAAAGATCCAGACAGCACACAGTGTGCGTCTGTAGTTCTGTTTCCTGGAAAAAGAATATAGAGCATTTCCTACTGCGGACAAGAATAGGCATTTTCTATATAGTGCTGGCCATGTGCAATCCGCAAAATGGGTAACACACGTGGCTGGTATCCGTGTTTTGCGGACCGCAAAACACAGACGGTCGTGTGAATGTAGCCTTATTTTCAAATTAGGGTGAATAAGCGAATATAACCATTATTGGGATAAGTGATTTTTTTATGCTTTATTCTTAAATTAGGGTTAATAAGCTGTCTAATATAACCGTTATTGGGGTGCACATCTTGTTTAATAGAGAAGTAATTCTATACGTTTTTTTTAATGAGGTGAATAAGCTGTCAATATAACAGTAATTTGGTGCACACCTAATTTTATAGATAAGCAATTCCATAAGGCCTTGATTCTCATATTGGGGTGAATAAGCTGTGTAATACTCTCCATCCTCCTCACTCTATGATTGGGCCATTAAGTTGACTCTTCATGCTGTTGCCACCCTCCCTATTCTGTGACTGGGCCACTATGTTGACTCCTCATGCTGTTTCCAACCTCAATACTCTGTGATGGGGCAACTAGTGTCCCTGTTTGGCCTTGTTGACAACCATTTATTTTGCCCTTCTGATCTGTCAGAAGAAACGAAAATTTAAAAACACAATGGATCCTGTCTTGGGAGCTTCCATAAGGCCTCTATCTCACAGCCAGTATTTTGCTCAAGATTTGGAAGCTAAAAGCAGGAGTGGGTCCAAAACACAAAAGACATGCAAATATTCCCACCAAGTGTCATCTCTGTTTTGGACCACTTCTTTTTTTTTTGGCCTTACCAATATTAATCAATTACTGACCAAATACTGAATGTGTGAAGGTGGATGCTCCAAAGACAGGATCCATTTTTTTGGGGGTTGTTCTTCTAACGGATGAGGCGAAGGGAAAAGTAAACACTGATGTAAACATAAACTTACTGCTGAAACCCTCTCCTCTTTGTCATGGGACCACTACTTGTATCGATGTGTAACAGAACAGTTTCCCTAGCAATCTATGTGGAATCAGCAAACTGTGTAAAAGGAGAGCGCTCTTTCACTCTATAGTGGAATCTTGGACCACTGCATAGTTAAGTACATTATACCTGACACGACATTGACCTGTAAGGCTGATCACACTCACTTATTGGTCAGTTTTTGAATATAAACAGTGCAGCATCAATTCCCACCCACCCCCCACCGATGGTTAGATCAGTATCAAATTACAACTGGGCTGGTAGTTCTGATACCATGGAAGTGGCTAACCAGCATACATAAACTAACAAGAGGTTCGGAGTGTGAGGAGCACTGCTGCGCTGTTATATTAAAGAGGCTCTGTCACCAGGATTAACCCTATTAAACCAGACAGACATACTGGCAGGTAGGGTGCATCATGCTGATTAAAAACTGTACCTTTCTTTTATCTGTATGACAAATAGCTGCAGAGATATAAGCGTTTTTATTCATATGCAAATGAGCAATTCGAGCACTGAGCACTGCTCTGTAACACTTCCTGTGCTCTGCACACGCCCCCCTCCCATTGACTGACAGGGCTAGACAGCAAGCTGAGGACAGAGCTGTGTCCAGGAGCTATGTGCTAGCAAGTAAATATCACATACACTATCGCTTCACCACACTGAGTTCTGCTCAGAAAGCTCATCTACATATCACTGCTTTATTCACAGGCAGAATATATGATTATACAGACACCAATAATGTGTGTTCTTATAAGCATAAAAACACTATAAACCTTTGAGGTGATGCTATAGCTTTGTGGTACAGTGGTCTGCCCTACATCTAGAGATCCTAGGTTTAAATACCAGAAGTGGTATATGTTTTCTGTTATTTTTTTTTTATTATTCAAAACCATATTATTTATATAATAATATATAATAAGGCCTTTGTATATTGAGAAAGGTGTTTTTTTTTCTAAAACCTATTACTGGTTTATTCACAGACACAATATATGATTATAAAGAAACCAGTAATATTTAGAGGCTGTTTAAATATAATAAAGATTTAGACTTTTCTTATGGGATAAATGTGGAAGAAAAACAATTTCTGAAGAAAAAAAATGTGATGTCTTTCCTAAGATTCAAACCTAAGATCTCTACATACAAAATCAACAACTTACCCACCGAGCTATAGTATTAGCACATAAGGCTGTCTTTTCTAGGCTAACATAAATTACTGGAGTCTGTATAATCATATATTCTGCCTATGAATAAAGCAATGATATGTAGATGAGCTTTCTGAGCAGATCTCAGTGTGGTGAAGCGATAGTGTATGTGATATTTACTTGCTAGCACACAGCTCCTGGACATAGCTCGGCCCTCAGCCTGCTGTCTAGCCCTGTCAGTCAATGGGAAGGGGGCATGTGCAGAGCACAGGGAGAGTTACAGAGCAGTGCTCAGAATATTCAGCCCTGCCTCTGAGTGCTCTGAATTGCTCATTTGCATATGAATAAAAACGCTTATATCTCTGCAGCTATTTGTCATACAGACAAAAGAGAGGTACAGTTTTAATCAGCATGATGAGCTCTACCAGGCAGTATGTCTGGTTTAATAGGGTTGATCCTGGTGACAGAGCCTCTTTAAAGGGGTATTCTCATCTTGCTATTTCAACCTTACCAGCAGCCAGCTCTGCAGTTCACTTCCTGGTTTCCTGCTTCTAAGGCTGGGCGGGCTTAGGCAGTTTGAGTGAAGGGCTGCCACGCCTCCTTATGACATCACACTGAGAACTCAGTCCTTGTGCTTGTGTATGTGAATAGTATGAGCCTACAGTGTATGGAAAGCCAAATCTAAGTAGACAGTGAGATATTGCTGTCCTGTCTTATCTCTTACTAACCAAATTTGAACTATATAAAAAATAATTCACTTTTATACATGTTACAACAAAAGTCTGTTAGCTAGTAGCCAGATTTTCTCTGCTTTTGGCTCCCAGCATACATGACCATCCCCCACCCACTAGTACAGATATTTCTTTGTTACCAGTATAGCTTTACTAGTGTTGTATATACAGCTAAGATCATGTGTACAGTCATGGCCAAAAGTTTTGAGAATGATACAAATATTAATTTTTGCAAAGTCTACTGCTTCAGTTTTTATAATGGCAATTTGCATATACTCCAGAATGTTATAAAGAGTGATCAGCTTAACAGCAATTACTTGCAAAGTCAATATTTGCCTAGAAAATGAACTTTATCCCCCAAAACACATTTCAACATCATTGCAGCCCTGCCTTAAAAGGACCAGCTAACATCGTTTCAGTGATTGCTCCATTAACACAGGTGTGGGTGTTGATGAGGACAGGGCTGGAGATCAATCTGTCATGATTAAGTAAGAATGACACCACTGGACACTTTAAAAGGAGGCTGGTGCTTGGCATCATTGTTTCTCTTCTGTTAACCATGGTTATCTCTAAAGAAACACGTGCAGTCATCATTGCACTGCACAAAAATGGCCTAATAGGGAAGAGTATCGCAGCTAGAAAGATTGCACCTCAGTCAACAATCTATCGCATCATCAAGAACTTCAAGGAGAGAGGTTCCATTGTTGCCAAAAAGGCTCCAGGGCGCCCAAGACAGACCAGCAAGTGCCAGGACTGTCTCTTAAAAGTGTTTTAGCTGCGGGATCGGGCTACCAGCAGTGCAGAGCTTGCTCAGGAATGGCAGCAGGCAGGTGTGAGTGCATCTGCACGCACTGTGAGGCGGAGACTCTTGGAGCAAGGCCTGGTCTCAAGTAGGGCAGCAAAGAAGCCACTTCTCTCCAGAAAAAAACATCACGGACAGACTGATATTCTGCAAAAGGTACAGGGAGTGGACTGCTGAGGACTGGGGTAAAGTCATTTTCTCTGATGAATCCCCTTTTCGATTGTTTGGGACATCTGGAAAACAGCTTATTCGGAGAAGACGAGGTGAGCGCTACCACCAGCCTTGTCTCATGCCAACTGTAAAGCATCCTGAAACCATTCATGTGTGGGGTTGCTTCTCAGCCAAGGGAATCGGCTCTCTCACAGTCTTGCCTAAAAACACAGCCATGAATAAAGAATGGTACCAGAATGTCCTCCGAGAGCAACTTCTCCCAACCGTCCAAGAGCAGTTTGGTGATCAACAATGCCTTTTCCAGCATGATGGAGCACCTTGCCATAAAGCAAAGGTGATAACTAAATGGCTCAGGGAACAAAACAGAGATTTTGGGTCCATGGCCTGGAAACTCCCCAGATCTTAATCCCATTGAGAACTTGTGGGTCAATCATCAAGAGACGGGTGGACAAACAAAAACCTACAAATTCTGACAAAATGCAAGCATTGATTGTGCAAGAATGGACTGCTATCAGTCAGGATTTGGTCCAGAAGTTGATTGAGAGCATGCCAGGGAGAATTGCAGAGGTCCTGAAGAAGAAGGGTCAACACTGCAAATATTGACTTGCTGCATTAACTCATTCTAACTGTCAATATAAGCTTTTGTTACTCATAATACGATTGCAATTATATTTCTGTATGTGATAAAAACATCTGACAAACACACATAAAAACCAGAGGGCAGCGGATCATGTGAAAATATAATATTTGTGTCAGTCTCAAAACTTTTGGCCATGACTGTATGTATACATACAAATACATATCTGCTATATCATTTTTCAGTAGTTCGCTAGCAGCACTCAGGTAGAACCCCCTGCAAATACAGCTCTGCTACAGATGTCTTTTTTCCCCCCTCTACTGACATCCCTGTGTCTCATTCCCACGCATTTACAGCTCTACTACTTCTTTGCTACCTCTGTCTTCCCCTTTCCACAAACAGAACTCCGGTTGAACCCCTGCAAATACAGCTCTGCTACATATGTCTTTTTCCCTCTACTGACATCCCAGTGTCCCTTCACACCACAATTTTCTACCTGACACTCACCCCACCCCCAGACACTCCATTTCATTGTGTCCTCCATTCAACCCCACAAACCTCCTTCCACAGCATACTGTCTACCACCCCACCCAGTGTTCCTTCACACCACAATTGTCTTGCTCCATTGTCCCATATTTCAAAAAAAAAAAAAAAAAAAAAAAAATTATATATATATATATATATATATATATATATATATATATATATATATATATTAACCAATATAGCATCTCCCCATTGGTTATATATAACCAATATATCACTTCCCCATCGGTTATATATAACCAATATATCAAGTGCCAAACTTTGCCACTTTCATTGTTATAAGCTTGATAGATATATGATTTATGATAATTATATTATCATAAATCATATAACTCATAAGTAAACTCCTTTTCCATGCCATAATTCGTTGGTGGATATAATGGTTTGGTTATATATAACCAATATATACTATGCCTAAACTTTGCAGAAATCAATATGCTTGATAGATATATGATATGATTATGATTATATAATTATCATAAATCATATGTCATAAACTTCTTTTTGCATGCCATAAATCGTTGGTGGATATAGTGGGGATTTTTTTAATTTTTTTTTTTTTTACATACTTACCTAGGTAGATGCGCGTCCTTCTCACTCCCTCTCGCTTCTGCCTCGTATCCTCCGCGATGTCTGCGCTCTCATAAAGAGCATGCGCGGCTCTGTATGAGAGCGCAGGGAGAAATTGGACACTGCGCATGCGCGGCGGCAGGCAGCTTGCGCGCTCCCGATGCCAATGAGCCGCCGGCCAGGGGAATAAAACGCTGTAAGTGTGCAAGCAAGGCCCGCGGCATTATCGCAGCGGTGGTGGCCATAACCAATGGCAGCAAAAGGTAAACAAGGGGTCAGTGGGGGAGGTTTTTTAATACTGCAGATAGTCTTTATTACAAAAAAACTATTTAGGAAAGTCAATAAAATCAACAAAGGAGCACAAAAAAAAATGTATTTATTGAAATGAGAATACCCCTTTAAATTAAGCGATAAGATACATTATTTGTATTCATACTGGACAAGCCATTCATCTAACCCATTTAGTACCCAACCATTTTTCACCTTAACCCCTTGAAGACCGGGCCCTTTTTCATTTTTGATTTTTCCTCCCTACGTTCCAAAAGCCATAACTTTTTTACTTCTGTTAACATAGCCATATGAGGGCTCATTTTTTGAAGGACAAGATTTAATTTTTTTAGTGGCACCATTTAATTTACCGTGTCTTGTTATTGGAAAACGGGATAAAATTCTTTGTGTGTGTGTTGATATTACGACATTCACTGTGCACTAAAAATACAATGATGTACTTATTCTACAGGTTATCAAGATTACGGCGATATCAAAATTTGTATAGTTTTTATTTGGTTTTATTACTAAAAAAAAAAAAAAAAAATTTGCTCAATCAGTGATTACTACAACAGTTCCAGAGAATTTTTCTTTTCACATTAACAGAAAAACTGGAGATCGCTGTGGTGGTGCACCTAAAGTCCCAACAAGCCAATCAACAGTAGAGAACCTCTCTGCACCCAGTCACCAGCTAGAATGGTTGTGTGCAGAGGGATTCTTCCTGTTCTCCATAACATATCAGCCAATCACAGGACTAATCGGAACTACACGGGGAGGTAAAACCTCCCTGGGCCCTTAGTTAAGATGGCAGCCTGCTGCCTCCCATTTATCTTTTTGTTGTGCCCTATATGTACGGTGCATGTTCAGAGCTCCTCTCGGGATGTTTGCCGTGCTGCGGCTGGAACTCCGGCCCGACCCCATTATAGCGAATGGGCCGGAGCATAGTTCATGTGCACTAGCTGCAGCATGGATCCGGCAGGCTGTTCACCCACCGGAACCCCGTACCGCTAGTGTGAAAGTAGCCTTAGGGGGAAAAAAAAAAAATAAAATTCCTTCCAGGATATATAATAATTCACAGAGCGAGGGATAGTTGGAACAGTATACGTCAATAGGGAAAATTGTAACGTTCACCGCCAAAATTGAAGTTTAAGACGAAAATCATAAATCTTTATTCACATATACAAGGTAAAAGACGGGAAAAGGTTCAAAGGTTCAAAACCGGCAGTGAAGAATCCTCCCGTTCTAACCGAAAAAGCATTAATGTAGCTCCTTAACACGAGACAATTAGCTGTGCCAAGGGTGCTGGAGGGACTGGAGGAAGCGTAAAGGGCGTCAGTATATCATTGCCCGTGTATATGTGTTTGGAAGGTATCTTACCCAAGATAGTCTAAAGCATGTCATGCAGATAGACTATGCAGATGCGTAGGCAAGCTACCTAACTGCATAAATGTAGTGGGGAAAGGAAACCCTGTGACATCAATGTAGGTTCCTTTCAAAATTGCAGGAGTGGGGCCCCGTATTAACAATCCTGCTATATATTGACCTTTACCATGCAGTGTTAAGCATCAGACCTGCATGCCACCCACAACAGCTGGAGTGCCAGAGATTGCTGATCCCTGCTCTATTGTATCCTATTGTATTTTTTTTTATTTTTTTTTTGTAAGTTTATGGTATTAACTCCATACCAAAAGAAAAATAGACCCCCAACGGGGAAAAAGGAGGGAGGGAAATGTCATGCCATCGTGGTGATATCATGGAAAAAGAATTACCGGCCACGACAAGGAGATATATGAAATAACTAAGGAGGGGGGGCACTGCCTGAAGGACTTTACGCCCAAAAGACAGGTCAGAGAAACTGGATAAAAATCCGTATGCGTGCTTGACCAGGTGGCTGACTTACAGATGTCTACAAGGGAAGCCCCTGCTCTTTCTGCTTGGGAAGTCGACATAGCCCTGGTAGAATGGGCCCCGATGTTGGGAGGGCAATGCAGATTCTGTATCTCATAACACATGGAAATAGTGCAACGAATCCACCTAGTTAAGGCAGACCTAGAAATCCTGTGGCCCTGGTTTTTCCCTGAAAACTGGAGAAGGCAATCTGACTTCCTAAAATCACGAGTGACCTCCAAATACTTGAGAACTGATCTTCTGACGTCCAGAGAATGAAAGGACACCTCTCTATCATTAGAAGGGGTATTACAGAATGAAGGGAGAATGATCTCCTGGTCACAATGGAAGATGGTGACAACTTTCAGAAGGAACCCTGGCTCTAACCTGATAACCAGCCTATCGTCTAAGATCTTGAAATAGGGATCCCTAATGGAGATAGCCTGTATTTCTCCCAAACGTCTGGCAGAAATAATGGCTATTAAAAGGGAAACCTTGAAGGAGAGGAGTTTTAAAGAACAGTCCTCCAGTGGTTCAAAAGGGAGCTGAGGTGAGGCCTGTAAGGACTATACTAAGGTCCCAGGAGGGAACCTGGGACTTAAAGGTAGGTCTGTTCCTAACTGCTGCTCTCATAAAGCACCTTATCCAACAATGATTGGCCATGTTGGAGTCGAAGAAGCAGCTGAGGGCCGTCACCTGAACCTTCAGGGTGGAAGGCTTAAGACCCATCTCCAAACCGTCCTGTAGAAAATCCAGAATTTTCTCTATTTTCGGATTAGCAGAGTTCAGGAACAGGTCACCAGACCAGGAACAGGACCTGCTTCCAGATCTTTAGATAAATTGCTGACATAACCTTTTTCCTGCATGCTCTGAGGGTAGAGATTACACTGTCCGACAGACCCTGACTTCTTAAAATGTGGACCTCAGGACAGGGCTATGGAGTCGGAATAAAATGGACCGACTCCTAAAATACATAATAAATTGGTACATTTAGTTCAGTACTGCTTTAGTATGTGCTGAATATGTTTTCATAAGAATTTGGGAACATGATGAAATGTCCTACCTGTTCTATTCCTGAACTAAGCATCTAGGCTTTCAGTTGAGATGACTGTGTGCTGCCCTTCATGTAGATGCTCAGAAGTGAAACTCCTCTCCTACAGATCAGAGGAAAAAGGCACTGGGAAGGAATGGCTGCACTCATCTCAGATCTGCTAGAGAAAACAGGATTAAAGGGGTTTTCTCACTAGTTACAAAGATTAGATTGCCCCTAGTTACAGCCACCTCGGCCATGTAGTAGTGGTGATCGGCTTGCTGTTTAAACCCTCTCTGAGGTAACTGCTGTATTGTGAACACATGGCATGAGCATGCGGAGACGCATCTTAGGGTACTTTCACGTCTGCGTTTTGGATGCTACCAGTCCAAAATGCAATGGTCACGTTCTGTCCAAAATGCAGACTTTATAAACGGATCCTGCTCCACAGAGATGAACTGATCTTGGAGCAGGATCAGTTTCTCTGCATTTTGGAAGCGCAGACAAAAATACTACAACCCTAAGATGTGTCTCCACATGCTCATGCCATGTGCGTTCACAATACAGCAGTTACCGCAGAGCGAGTTTGAACAACAGCAAGCCGATCACCACTGCATGGCCGAGGTGGCCGTAACTAGGGGCAACGGCCTGACTGATGTGTGTGGGATACAAATAGGCAAATCTTCTAAACGTTACATTTTATATAAATACATTCTATTAGTAATAATTTTGGTATGGCTATATCTAACTATACAAATTACATTTGTTAGATGGGAATACCCCTTTAAACATGCGCCATTTATGAGGGAGTCGGAGTCAGGGGAAATTGAGTCGTTGGAGCTTTGGCTTACCGACTCCACAGCCCTGCCTCAGGATCCAGGCTGTCAGCTTTAGGAATTCTGGATGTGGATGGAAGATAGGACCCTGAAGAAGAAGATCCTTTCTGACTGGCAATATCCAAGGTTCCGAGATGGAGAGATTCTTTAGGGATGAGAACCAGTTTATTTTGGGCCAAAAAGGTGTTATTAGTATCACAGTCGTGTTGTCCTGCTGAATTTTCTGGATCACTCTTGGGATAAGAGGAAGAGGAGGGAAGGCGTAGCCCAGATTCCATCTCCAGCATAGGGAAAAGCGTCGATGGCCCAGGGGTTGTCCCCCGGATTTAGAGAACAGAACATTTTTGTTTTTGCGTTTTTCCTTGAGGCGAAGAGATCGATCTCCGGTGTCTCCCATCTGTCTGTTATCAGATAGAATGTCTCCGGGTTCAGAGCCCATTCCGTCTGGTCCAGTTTTTGTCGACTCAGAAAATCCGCTTCCCGGTTCAGAATGCCTTTCAGAAGGATGGCTGAAATAGACTCCACCTTTCTTTCTGCCCAGAGAAAAATCTTGTTTGACAGGACTAGAAGGCTTGGGGATCTTGTGCCTCCCTGATGAGATAAATAAGCCACCGTCGTTGTATTGTCGGACAATATCTTGAGATGGTGACCCCAAAGATGGTCCTCTGCCGTTTTCAGAACCTCCCACACTGCACGAAGCTCTCTGAAATTGGAAGATTGGACAGCTATTGACTGAGGCCAAGTCCCCTGGTAGCAGAAGTTGCCAACCATCGCCCCCCAGCCTTTTAGACTGGCAATCGGTAAATATTTGGATATGGGGCGTTTTCTTCCTGAATACACCCCCCGCCAGATTCTCTGGATCAGTCCACCAGGATAGGGAGGCTTTGACTGATCCTGGTATATGAACAATTCGATCTAAAGATGTTTGTTTTTTGTTCCAAATTCTCAGAATCCAGGATTGAATGGCCCGGTAATGAAGCCGAGTCCACTTCACCAAGGGGATGCATGAAGAAAGGAGAGCCAGAAGACTTATAGCTTCCTTATTGAAGAGCTTCTTTTCTTCTGGAAAGTACTGACTTTCCTCACCAAGGTAAATATTTTGTCCTGAGGAAGGAACGTCTTCTGTAGACGAGAGTCAAGGAACACCCCCAGGAACTTTACTCTTGAGGATGGGACGAGTGAAGATTTTTTGAAGAAAATTCTATTTTGTAGCCTGTACGAACTAGAGCTATGGCCCAAGGATTTGTGGATATCTGTTCCCTAGCCAGGAGAAAATTCTTCAACCTTCCCCCTACCATGGCGTCATTGTTTGTCATTGGTTTTGTACTGGGGGTTAAGGAGGAAGCCTCTTTCTTTGCCCCCTTTAGGATAACTCCAACGCCCAGACTTCCCCTTCCCTCTATAGGAGCGATCCTGGGTGTTTGTGGTTCAAAAGGAATATATCCTCCTAAAGGATCTTTCCTCAGGAAAACCCTTCTTCTTGTCAGCGGCTTTTTCTAGAATCTTGTCCAGGACTGGACCGAAAACATATTCGCCCAAGAAGGGGATTGAACAAAGTTTCATTTTGGACGCTTTATCCCCTGACCAGGATTTCACCCAAACCGCTCTATGGGCCGCATTAGAGAGACCTGCATCCCTGGCTGAGAACAGTTTAGATTCTGCGGAGGCATCCGCGAGAAAAGCCGTAGCAGATTTTGAGAGTGGGAGAGAATTTGGAATCTCTTCACGGGGGGGTGGGGTTTATTTTTTATGTGCTCCTCAAGCTCATTAATCCAAGGGGTCATGGACCTAGCTACCGAGGTGGCCGCTATGTTAGTTTATGTTATACATAGCTGATTCCCATGATTTACGTAACAGGAAGTCTGTCTTCCTCTACATGGGGTCTTTTAATTGGGAAGCATCCTCAAAAGGTAATGAGGTCTTCTTAATGACCTTGGCTACCTGAACATCTATCTTGGGAATTTCAAATAATTTTGATTCACTAGGGTCAAAAAGAAGACGGTTTTTAAAATCTCTGGAAAATCCCAGACGCTTCTCGGGATCTGACCATTCCTCGAGTATCATTTCTTTAATGTTCTCATTAATCGGGAAGACTCTAGCACGTTTTGCATATACATGGTACACATACATAAATACACATACCACAAAACTTTTAAAAAGCCTAAGGAGCTAAACTACCAGCGCTGCGAGTTTTTGTAAAGCGCTGGCCCACACCTCTAAATACAGCACCAGAACCAAGTTCTCTACTTAAATACATCACCAGCACCAGATTTTAAAAGTTCATTAGAGATACCATCTGAGTAGTCAGGCCAGCCGTCGCCACCCAACACTACAACACTTATCATACACAGTCAGTAGCAGAATAATAATTTCCATTTAGTCATGAGTTCTTCCCCATCTGGTTCAGACCACCATGATGACATCTCCCCTCCACAATTCAGCTCTGCAGATTTTGCCGAGAAGATCTCTTCAGCTTCACGGTTTACCAACAAATTGGCATCCTCCATACTAACACAAACTATTCTTAGTGCCACATGCTGTGCCCTGAATATAACAGCAGCATTAGTGCTACACACAGAGCCCCCAATAGTAGTGCCACACACCCTGCGCCCTCTGTATACAGTGCCACACGCCCTGCGCCCTCTGTATACAGTGCCACACGCCCTGCGCCCTCTGTATACAGTGCCACACGCCCTGCGCCCCTAATGCTAGTGCCACATGCTTGGTGACCCTTATAAAAAGTGCCTCTTATATGTGCCACCTTTATGTATTGTGCCTCTTATATGTGCCCCTTTGTGTATAGTGCCCCTTCAGTGTGCCCCCTTTATGTATAGTGCCTCTTCTGAGTGCCCCCTGAATACAGCGTACACACGCTGTATTATAATACTTGGTAAAAGCTAGAATGCAGTGGGTGAGACGTCACTGGCTGACGGTCATATGACAAGCTAGATGTAGTGGGTATATATAATATATACAGCAGTGTCCATACTATATATCTGTACAAACTGCATCTAGTATACCTCATATCAGTACACAGCTGTATATACTATATATCTGTACACTTCATCTATTATACCTCATACCATACATATCAGTACACTGCTGTATATACTATATATCTGTACACACTTCATCTATTATACCTCATACCTCATATCAGTACACCGCTGTATATACTATATATCTGTACACACTTCATCTATTATAACTCATACCTCACATATCAGTACACTGCTGTATATACATCTGTACACACTGCTTCTATTATACCTCTTATCTCACATATCAGTAACATAGTAACATAGTTTATAAGGCCAAAAAAAAGTTGATCCAGAGGAAGGCAAAAATCCCCTGTGAGGTAGAAGCCAATTTTCCCCACTTTAGGGAAAAAAATTCCTTCCCGACTCCAATCAAGCAATCAGAATTACTCCCTGGATACACTGCTATATATACTATATATCTGTACACACTGCATCTATTATGCCTCGTACGTCACATATCAGTACACTGCTGTATATACTATATGTTTACCCACTGCATCTATTATACCTTGTACCTGACGTATCAGTACTCTGAGTGTATACTGTGTGTCAGGTGTGAGGTATAAAAGATGTAGTGTGTACAGATATATGTGGACTAGGGTTGTCGCGGGTATCGAAATTTCAATACTGAATCGATACTTTTATACCACTATCGATTCGTAACGGAATTTGCTCTTTTTCGATACTAAAATAAAAAATTCTCTTACCTGTCCTAAGCCGCGGCTCCGCTCCGGCGCTCTCTCCGGGCCCGCGCTGCACTGTCCTGACCGCACTCTGAACTGACGCTGCACGCAGTCAGGTGACAGTGCAGCGCCGGACCCGGAGCGGAGCTGCGGCGCAGGACAGGTAAGAGATTTTTTTTATTTTGATGGGGGCACAGTGGGCTGATGAAAGGTCTGATGGGGGCACGGCAGGCTGATCTGAGGTCTGATGGGGGCACGGTGGGCTGATCTGAGGTCTGATGGGGGCACGGCGGGCTGATCTGAGGTCTGATGGGGGCACGGCGGGCTGATCTGAGGTCTGATGGGGGCACGGCGGGCTGATCTGAGGTCTGATGGGGCACACAGATTTTTTGTGTTTTATTTTTTTCGGCGTGGTATCGAATGGTATCGAGTATCGAATACTTTTTCTTGGTATCGAATCAAAATTTTGGTATCGTGACAACTCTAATGTGGATAGTCATATATTAGGGTCACTGTGAGGTATGTGAGTTATTGGGGGTTGTAGTTAAGGTTCCGGTCAGTTCCGGGCCAATATTAGAGTTAGAGGTCAGTATTGGGGTTAGGGGCCAGTATTAGGCATAGTATTAGCATAGAGCTACATTCAGATGACCAAAAGTGTTTTACAGTCCCCAAATTGTGGATCCGCAAAACACAAATACTGGCCTTGTGTGTTCCATATTTTGCAGAACGCACAGTGCCAGCCCTATATAGAAATGCCTATTCTTGCGGACAATAGGACATATGCTCTATTTTTTGTGGGGCCACGGAACGGAACTACAGATGCGGATAGTACACGGTGTGCTGTCCGCATCTTTTGTGGCCCCATTGAAATGAATGGGTCCGCACCTGTTCCGCAAAATTGTGGAACGGATGCAGACCCAGAAATATGGTCATCTGAATGCACCCTTAGGGCCAGTATTAGGATTAGGGTCAGTATCAGTTAGGGGCCAGTATTGGGGTTAGAGGCAGCATTAGGGTACATTCACACGATCGTATTTCCATTCACTTCAATGGGGCCGCAAATCCGTAGTTCCGTTCCGCAGCCCTGCAAAAAAGATAGAGCATGTCCTATTCTTGATCACAATCGCAGACGAGAACAGGCATTTCTATCATAGGGCTGGGCATGTGTGTTCCCCAAAATGTGCAACGCATACGGCCAGTATCCGTGTTTTGTGGATCCGCAATTTGTGGACCGCAAAACACATATGGTCATGTGAATGTAGCCTTAGGTGTCAGTATTAGGGTTAGGGGGTCAGTAGTAGAATTAGGGGTCAGTATGGCGTAGTATTAGAGTTAGAGAAAGTATTAGGGGTCAGTATTAGGGTTAGTGGTCAATATTAGGGTTAGGGACACTATTGGAGGGCAGTATTAGGGTTACAGGTCAGTACTAGGGTTAGGGGTGAGGCATGGCCAGTATTAGGGGTCAATACTAGGGGGTCAGGGGCCAGTATCAGGGTTAGGGGTCCAAGGTTAGAGGTCAGTACTAGGGTAGGGGTCAGGGGCCAGTACTAGGGTTAGGGGGTCAGGCAGGGCAAGTATTAGGGGTCAGGCCGGGCCAGTATTAGGGGTAAATGCAGGGTCAGTATTGGGGTTCAGGGTTAGAGGTAAGGCAGGGCCAGTATTGGGGGGTCAGTAATAGGGGGACAGGGGTGAGTATTAGGGTAAGGCAGGGCCAGTATTGGGGGTCAGTAATATGGAGGCAGGGGCCAGTTTTAAGGCTGCATATGGGAGGGCAGTTTATACTTACCTGTCCCGGCACGGTCCCACGATGCAGACCCGGCCTCTTCTGGCGGGTCTGCTCCTGAGGAACGTCGCAGGCATGACGTCATCACGCCGCCTATGTCCTATCAGTGCACTGGCCACCGGGAATAGCGGAGTTGGGAACCAGAGGTTCCCTCGTTTTGCCGGCGCTGGCTGCTGCAGGCACAATTGTATCTGCATCTAGTGGATGCAGATGCAATTGAGTTCAGTAGCTGCAGCGGCCCTGACATCCACCAGCCCGGGGGCATGTGCCCTCCTGCTGCCACACCGGATCGGGATTCAGCCGGTAACCCGGTTCTCCAATCCAGCTGTAATTTTAACAACCGGAGGGAACCGGCTGAATCCCGTGCCTGGTTACTGCGTCAACAAACATATGCCTGTGCTCAGTCTGGAAAACACAGGTTGTGTGGCGGCCGGACTGACATCAGCTCCTAATCTGAATTCACTGCTGCGTAGTGATTTATGGTGCAATGAGCTCCTAGCTGACCCAAGGTTTGTTGTACTGTACATCAATCAACATGCGAGTACAGTAAAAAAATAACTGCTTTCAGGTCAGAGGAACCACAGTCAGTCCCGCTAGATATGTCCAACACACGGCCATGTTTCCCAGACTAAGGGCCCTTGTACACGACCATATGCGCTCCAAGACATACAGTCCTTGAGAGGGCCATATGTCCCAGTGCGGCATAGATCGTGCGCACGGGAGTGCACAGCATCATAGATTACAATAATGCTGTGTAGGTCGGGACACCCGCGGGGCTATTGTCCCGCACTCATAAGATCATATGAGTGCAGGACAATAGCCCCGCAGACAGCCCGACGTGCACATCATCATTGTAATCTATGATGCTGTGCGCGCGATCTATGCCGCTCCGGGACATATGGCGCGCTCACGGACCGTATGTCTCGGAAAGCATACGGTCGTGTGCGAGGGCCCTAAGCACATTCATGTGCTCTTACTGAATTTAGTCATTATAGTAGCCTATTCAATCACAATTTTAGCAGTATGAACATAACTTCATGCCCGGATTTACTAATGTGTCTGCACCAAAAATCTGTCTAAAGCACGCAATTGGTCACATCGAGGGTTTCTACACTTTATTATGACATTTGACAAAGGGTGGTGCTTCACCAGGAAGGGGACTGGGCTTAAGCTGCACCATTTTGATCCTAAACTGAGACACTTCTGCTGTAAAATTCTGTTTCAAAGTAAACCAAGCAACAGATAGTAGCCAGATAAATGTCTATCCCCGCCACAAATCTTTCCTCCAATCTGAGCCCTGTGACACATCCTGTGCGTCCGCCATCTTTAGGATTAGTACATCTGGGCCCTCCTCAGTGTTTACGCCAAGGTTAACTGATGAAATCTTCAGGTTCTAAGCAGGGTGCCTATTCCTGGACAGGTTCAATCGGCGTCACATGTACAAGCTACCTAGCCAAAAACCGCACAGTACTGCCATATCGTACGTGCTACAAAATGTTAGCATGAAAGACACGACCGCAATGCTCACCCACTCCTAAACTGAAAGTCCCGGTTGCAGGAAGCGCCGACTTTCCCGAGCTTTTAAAACGAGGCTTGGAACATAGCCCCTTGAAGCCTGAACTTACGAGATAACTCGAAAAGCGAGATTTAAACCCACGTGATTTTAGCAATGCACGTGACGCTATGACATCATAAGGTCCTTTTGGAGTTAAGGCACAACCGCAGCAGGTTAGAAATCTAGTAGTGAAGGAAGTGCGAGAGAATTACGTCCAGGCAGTGGTTGGTCTGAAGCTTGCCATGAATTCCATTCTGTCCTACGAAAATTTAGTCCATGCGGTGTCTGGAGCGGTAGTAAGTCAGATAGTTTTCTTATATTTGAGACTACTATAATGTTGTTTGTTGCAAGGGATTCTATATATTTAAAGGCGTTGTCCCTTTAGCACCATTGCTCACCTGTAACACAGTCCCAGTACTGGCACTAAAGGTATGATCAGTGGGGTTGAGACCTCCTGTAAAGAAAGGAGTGGTGGTGCACATGTCTGGCCACTTCTATGGAGATATCTGTACTGTATAGAAGTCCCATATAAGTAAAATGGAATGATTTTAGAAAAAGAAATAAATAGTAATTTCCCTTAAAATGTCCTTTATTATAAAAACTAAATTGGTGTTAAACTAAAAATTGCTGGTTTTGAAAATGACAAGCTATCCTGCAAAAAAAAATTAAAAAAATAAAAATGCCAAGAATCTTTCAATGTGCAAAAAACACCACATCAGTTTATTTTGAACAAAATATTTGTTGTTCATAAGTAGAAAAAAAACAACAATCTATAATTGCTGTTATTGTACTGACCCACAGGTAAAAGTTAGAGTACTTTTATTGTATCAGACAATATGACTACATCAATACCAAATTTTATTATGTTTTACTTTTTAAAAAAAAAATGTTAACCCCTATAATTTATCTATTACTATATGTGTTAGGGAGTCTGCACACGGTGTGGATTTCGTTTGGAAAAACCACAGTTTATTACAGTATCGGGAAAGTATATGAGATTAGACAAATCTCATGTAAACTTTTCTTAGGTGCGGAAATTGACTTGCTGTGCGGATTTTGAAATCTGCAGCGTGTCAGTTGTTTTGTTTTTCTTGTCTGGATTTCACCCTTTTCACCCTTTTCAATGGAAGGGCGAGATCTGCTGAAAATCTACATCAGAACCAAACAGCTTGAGCTCTTTGAGGTTGGATGGAGAGCGTTTGTGAACAGCAGTTTTCAGCTCTTTCCACATATTCTCAATTGGATTCAGGTCTGGACTTTGACTTTGGCATTCTAAGACCTGGATACGTTTATTTTTGAACCATTCCATTGTAGATTTTGCTTTATGTTTGGGATCATTGTCTTGTTGGAAGATACATTTCTGTCCTAGTCTCAGGTCTTTTGCAGACTCCAACAGGTTTTCATCCAGAATGGTCCTGTATTTGGCTCCATCCATCTTCCCATCAATTTTAACCATCTTCCCTGTCCCTGCTGATGAAAAGCAGGCCCAAACCATGATGCTTCCACCACCATGTTTGACAGTGGGGATGGTGTGTTCAGGGTGATGAGCTGTGTTGCTTTTATGCCAAACATATCGTTTTTGCATTGTTTCCAAAAAGTTTGGTTTCATCTGACCAGAGCACCTTCTTCCACATGTTTGGTATGTCTCCAAGGTGGCTTGTGGCAAACTGTAAACCAGACTTTTTATGGATATCTTTAAGAAATGTCTTTCTTCTTGCCACTCTTCCATAAAGGCCAGATTTGTGAAGTGTTCGACTGATTGTTGTCCTATGGACAGACTCTCCCACCTCAGCTGTAGATCTCTGCAGTTCATCCAGAGTGATCATGGGCCTCTTGGCTGCATCTCTGATCAGTCTTCTCCTTGTTTGAGATGAAAGTTTAGAGGGACGGCCAGGTCTTGGTAGATTTGCAGTGGTCTGATACTCCTTCCATTTCAATATGATCGCTTGCACAGTGCTCCTTGGGATGTTTAAAGCTTGGGAAATCTTTTGGTATCCAAATCCGGCTTTAAACTTCTCCACAACAGTATCACGGACCTGCCTGGTGTGTTCCTTGGTCTTCGTGATGCTCTCTGTGCTTTAACCCTTAGAGTCCCAGCGCCATACATGTACGGCGCAAAAAGCCGGGACGCAAGTCTGATCGGGCGGGCGCAGGAGCTGTGCCCGATCAGCGGCAGGGGTCCGGCTGTGCCCAGGTGCCGGACCCCTGCTGAATGCGCCAGCATTGGTGAAAACACCGATGCCAGCGCACTAACTCTTCATGTGCCGCGGTCAGCGCTGACCGCGGCACATGTGTGCGGGAGGCCATCGGGTCCCCGCGTTGCTGTGACAGGGACCCGATGGCTTGGATAGCAGCCCGAAGCCTTTCTTAGGCATCGTGGCTGCTATCCCTGCGTGCCTGTGCGATCCAGCCCCCTGGATCGCACAGGAAGCAGGCTGTAAGTGTATTACATTGAGTAATACACTTACAGCCAATGCATTACAATGCAAAAGTATTGTAATGCATTGTAAAGGGGATCAGACCCCCAAAAGTTAAAGTCGAAAAAAAAGTTAAAAAATAAAGTTTCCTAAAAAAAATAATAAAAGTTTCAAGTAAAAAAAAAACGCCATTTTCCAAAAAAAAAGTTAAAAAAAATTGCAAAAAAAAGGTAAAAAAAAAGATATTGGGTACCGCCGCGTCCATATCGACCGGCTCTATAAAAATATCATGTCATCCACCCCGCCAGGTGAACGCAGTAAAAAAAAAAAAAAAAAAAAAAAGGGCCAAAACAGACACTTCTTGGTCACCTTCCCTTACAAAAAGTGTAATAGCAGGCGATCAAAAAGGCGTATTTATCCCAAAATGGTACCAATCAAACCGTCATCTTGTCCCGCAAAAATGATACCCTACCTGAGACAATCGCCCGAAAAATAAAAAAAATATGGCTCTCTGAAAATGGCAACACAAAAAAAGATTTTATTCTGTTCAAAAATAAATCTGTGTAAAACTTTCCAAAAATAAAAAAGTTAGACATATTGGGTATCGCCGCGTCCGTAACAACCTGCTCTCTAAAAATATTACATGAGATGGCCCCCCAGGCGAATGCTGTAAAGAAATTTTTTTTAAAAAAATGCCATAACAGCCATTTTTTTTTTCACCCTGCCTCACAAAATGTGTAACACCACACGATCAAAAAGGCGTATTTACCCCAAAATGGTACCAGTCAAACCGTCATCTCGTCCCGCAAAAAATGAGCCCCCACATAAGACAATAACTCAAAAAAATAAAAATCAATGGCTCCCTCAAAACCAATCCATCAAAATCTGTGTTGTAAAATCCATATGGCGCTCCTTCTGTTCTGAGTCCTGTCATGTGCCCCCACAGCAGTTTACCACCACATATGGGGTGTTGCCATATTCAGGAGAAAATGGGTAACAAATTATGGGGTACTTTTCTCCTGTTACCCCTTGTGAAAATGAAAAATTTGGGGCTAAAGCAACATTTTATTGGAAGAAATGAAACTTTTCATTTTCACAGCCAAGTGTTTCCAAATTCCTTAAAACGCTTAGGGGGTCAAAGTGGCCAGTACCCCCCTTTAATATATTCGTTGAAGGGTGTAGTTTCCAAAATGGGGTCACTCTTTGAGGGTTTCCACTGTAGGGGTACGTCAGGGTCTCTCAATTACAAAATGGTGCCTAAAAACTATTATAGCAAAATTTGCCCCCAAAATCCGTATGGCGCTCCTTTCCTTCTGACCACTGCCACAAACCCATAGAGACGTTTACCACCGCATATGGGGTATTTCTGTAAACTGCAGAATCAGAGTAATGTATATTGAGGTTTAGTTTGCTGTTAACCCTTGCAGTGTTGCAAGAAAAAAATTATTCACATGAATAGTCTACCAAAAAAGTGAAATTTTGAAATTTCACCTCCATTTTCCTTTAATTCTTGTGGAACACCTCAAGGGTTAATAAAGTTTGTAACATCAGTTTTTCATAACTTGAGGGGTGTGGTTTCTAAAATGGGGTCATTTATGGGGGGGTTTCCATTAGGTAAGCCTCACAAAATCACTTTATAACTGAATTGGTGCTCAAAAATATGGTTTGAGAAATTTTGTTGAAAATTTGAAAAATTGCTTCTAAGCCCTCTAACTTCCTAAAAAAATAAAATGACATTTACAAAATGATGCCAACATAAAGTAGACATATGGGGAATGTTAAGTAAACTATTTTTGGAGGTATTACTATGTATTTTAAAAGTAGAGAAATTGACATTTGGAAATTTACTAATTTTTCAAAATATTTGGTAAATTTGGGATTTTTTCATAAATAAGGGTGAAATATATTGACTCAAATTTATGACTGTCATGAAGTACAATGTGTCACGAGAAAACAATCTCAGAATGGCCTAGATAAGTAAAAGCGTTCTAAAGTTGTTACCACATAAAGTGACACATGTCAGATTTGCAAAAATCGGCCTGGGATTTAAGGTGAAAAGTGGCTCGGTACTAAAAGGGTTAAACAAAACCCTGAGACTATCACAGAGCAGGTGCATTTATATGGAGACTTGATTACACACAGGTGGATTCTATTTATCTTCATCAGTCATTTAGGACAACATTGGATCATTCAGAGATCCTCAATGAACTTCTGGAGTGAGTTTTCTGAACTGAAAGTAAATGGGCCAAATAATTTTGCACGCCCAACTTTTCACTTTTATTATTACAAAAAAAGTTTAAATGATCCAATAAATTTGGTTCCACTTCACAATTGTGACCCACTTGTTGTTGATTCTTCACCAAAATTTTAAAATGTTATATCTTTTTGTGTGAAGCCTGAAATGTGGCAAAAGGTTGAAAAGTTCCAGGGGGCCGAATACTTTCGCAAGGCAGTGTAAAAACACAATAAATAGTGCAGATTTACCTGTGCTTTTTTTTATCAGTTTTTTTGCGGATTTTCTGCTCACAAATCTGCACTGTGTGCAGCCACCCTTAGGCCTCTTGCAGACGAGTGTGTCACGCTGCGAGTCCACAACACAGCTCCCGGCCTGACCGCCCAGCACTGACGGGGGGTCACATAGCTAATGCTATGTAACCCTTACAGTTCTGGAATGTATTAGATGCCACTGACATAATGCTGGGAAGTCAGGCCGGAAGCTGTGCTGCGGACTCGCAGTGTTACACAAGCTCGTCTGCAAGGGGCCTTATGCCACCTGCATGCAGTTGCAGGTGAACACACATAAAAACCGCACAAATTTCTGTGCAGACTTATGTGTTTCTGTAGCATATCTGCGCTAAAATGTCTAATTGCAAATTCTCAGTCTACATGAGATTTGTGTCATCTCATACACTCCCTTTCAAATTATTATGCAAATTATATTTTTCCTACATGGGTGCCCACCCTGTTATCCCAAAGCCAATATATCTGCTAGATTGAGACCCCAATTGTGATAACAATTCTGGAGCGTCTTATTCTATGGTAACCAGTTGGTGGGGTGTACCTGCACAGACTCACTCTATCCAATCGGTGCTGCCTTTGTCAGACTGTGCAGGTACACCCCCCCCCCCAACTAGTTACCACTAGAGATGAGCGAACGTGCTTGAAACGAGCACTATACCGCTCGGCTCCCCTGCGCTCGCATGGGCGCAGGCAGCCGCTTCCGTCCTCCTCAGGAGGACGGAAGTGGCTGCCTGCGCCCATGCGAGCGCAGGGGAGCCGAGCGGTACAGTGCTCGTTTCGAGCACGTTCGCTCATCTCTAGTTACCACCCCTCTGTACCCTTACTGAAGGCTAATAGCAATTCATTCATAACTTCTAGTAGAAATAATAAAGGAATGGTACAACATAGAGCAGTAAGAAGAGATGCTCCAGAATTGTTATCACATGGGGAATGCATAAAGCTGTTAAAACTGGCATGTTAGGAGTGGTGGAAAGTCCTGTTTAATGCACGGCCGCTGTCCATGCGGCTGCCGCAACGGATCTAGACTCATTCAATTTGAATGGGTCAGTGGTTCGTCGTCATCACATGTTGTGTTTTTTTTTGTGATGCAGAGGCAGACAGAAAACCACAGAAGCTTCCATGGGGTTCCGTGCCTCCGTTCCGCACTGCACCTTCCGGATTGCGGACCCATTCAAGTGAATGGGTTCGCATTTATGATGTGGTGAGCACACGGCCGGTGCCCACTTATTGCGGACCTGCTCATTTCATTAGGCGTGGGAGCTGGGTCTCATAGGCTTCTGTAGAAGGCAAGCCCTGATGCACTGCAGTGACGAGGACCCAATGGGGTGGAGGAGGGTGCCCATACCATCTGCAATCCCTGTGCATGCCGCAGTTAAAACTGACAAGGGGTTAGTTCGACAGTACACTGTATGCATTGATGCCGGGGCTGTCAGTAATAGCTGGGTCCCTGCCACTGATCGAGTGGGTGCAGTTCCTGCACCTGCCCGATCAGTGCGCCTTAAGTCAAGGCTCACAGTGCCGTACATGTACACAAATGGAGTCAAATAGACCCCTTTTTTAGGTGTCCGTTTTTAGTGTAAAAGAAAAAAAGTCTTGCATGCAGGACTTTTTTGTCTGCTCTTTTTGGCAGAATTTGCTACGGAGGCCCTGAAACAGAGCCTTCGATGCAGATGTAATGCCGTATCTCAGCTGTGGAAATCTGTTGCATTTTGACACAGTTATGGGGTCATTTATCAAACTGGTGTAAAGTAGAACTGGCTTAGTTGCCCAAAGCAACCAATCTGATTCAACCTTTCATTTTCCGAAGGAGCTGTCAAAAATAAAAGGTAGAATCTGATTGGTTGGCATAGGTCACAATAACACCAGTACAAGCATCATAGACACCTGTACAAGCAGTTTTACACCCTAAAAAATGTCTGATGCGTATGAATACGCACGATCATTTCACTGCCATTCATGAGCGCAATGAGTGCTGTGAACCGGCAGAGGCAGCACAGCAATCCAATAACAGCGCATACAGTACAGAGCTTTGTTATTAGTGAGGATGCTGCTGATTTGCAGGTATCAGCGGGCTGCCGTGCCATTGGCTGCTTCTGTCACCCCCCCCTTCTCCCGTGCTGAACACGCAGCAGCTTCCTTTTCAGTTAACCCTTTCCCGACCAGCGCCGTACATGTACGGTGCTGGTGTGGTGCGGCGGACATGACGCCTGTGCAGCGGGCGTCATGGCCGGCAAGTCTATGCTGTTTCTAACAGCAGAGACTTGCCGCTACTTACCACCATCGGCGGTGTCTTCCTGGGCCTTCTGATGCCGTGATCGGGGTGTCTTTACACCATATGAAAACTGTAATCCTCGCTGGTGAGGATTACAGTTTTCAAACTGCAATTCTTATTCTGGCCACTAGATGGTAGGCCAGGATAAGAAATGAGCAATTTTTGGATTTAACTCCATCTAGTAAATCCCTGATTGCTCATAAAGAAAAAAAAACACAATATATTAGCTCATATTTGAGCTTTAAAATAATCACAAAAATTTTTTAAAAAATGTTAAAAAAAATATATAAAAGTTCAAATCACCCCCCTTTCCGTATAATGAAAAAATAAATACCTAAATAACAATAAATATAGACATCATGGGTATCACCGTGACCGAAAACGCCCTTACTTTTAAAATATAAAAAAAAATTCCAATACGGCGAATTATGTGGCGGAAAAAAGCGTCCAAATGGCGATTTGCCGTTTTTTGTCGCTTTTTTTTTTTTTTTTCTAAAACAAAATTTAATAAAAAGTGATCAAAAAGTCATACACACCCCAGAATGGTATCAATAAAAACTTCAGATCGCCACGCAAAAAATGAGCCCCCATGCAGCTCCGTACACATAAATACCAAAAAGTTATAGGGGTCAAGATATGACAACCAAAAAAAAAAAAAAAGGCCAACTTTATAATTATTTTATCACTATCAAAACGCAGGAAAAACTATACATATTAGGTATCGCCGGATTCGTACTGACCAGTAGAATGAAAGTAACTGGTCAGTTTTAATGAACATCGAACGTTGTAAATAAGAAACCCGTAGAACTGTAGCGGAATAGCGTTTTTTTTTTTTTTTGCAATTTCACCCGATTTGGAATTTTTTTCCCGCTTCCCACTACACCATATGCAATATTAAATGGTGGCGTTGGAAAGTACAACTTGTCCTGCAAAATACAAGCCCTCATACAGCTATGTGAACAGAAAAATAAAACAGTTATGGCTGTTTGAAGGCAGGGAGCGCAAAACGAAAATGCATAACTGAAAAAACCTTCGGGGTAGAAGGGGTTAAAATGGAGAGTGCGTGCCACCCTTGCGCCATTGCAGGCTACAGATGAAGTCGCAGGAGATGATATGGGGCAGGTTTACTGTGCTCTGCACAAGGGGCACATCCTGTACCTATTAGGCTAATGGATCTCCCTAACATTTACCTCAGGATACATCGTGTTGCTGTCGCGATGTGTGTCATGCTGCAGCCTCAACCTGTGTTCTATGTGCCTGGTCGTAAGAAACCAGGTCATTTATGTGTACTCACCTGAAATTACCTGACTGCACCCCCTTAATTCCTGCCCAGTACCCCATAATAAAACCACAGTGTACTCCAAAATGCCAGCAAGTACCCCATAAGGAATACACAATGGCCCTATAATATCAGCAAGTACTCCCATACAGTGTCCGCATAACAGCAGTCAGTGCCCATAACAGCTGCCGCGTCCTCATAACACAGTGCCCATAACATAGCCATAGTGCCCATAGTACCTGCTTTTATAGACCCTTGAGACTCTATTAACACTACTATCAGCATAAAGTCATCTAGAGAAACAGCAGGTTTTTAACATTCTTTTTTTTCCTTTAGGTGTTTAGGTATTAGAGCAATCAAATGAAAGTTTTAACATAAGGGTCAGAAACGGGGTTATGTTTAGCCTCTTGGCTATTAGTTTTTCTATGTACCCTGGACCACTGAGAGGTCTATTTTCCTGTATGGAGCGCACTGCCCAGAGATCACAGAGAGGACTATACGGTACACTACAGTCCCTGACAGAAGTTCTGTCGCTTATCCATGTTGTGGAAACCAACGCTTATAACCTGACTTAAAATTCATCCATTGGTTTTAGAAATGACTCGTATGAAAGCTGAAACCCTCCCAAATGAGTTTTTTTTTTTTTAACCAAAATAAATTTGCTTCACTGCTGAAATATTGATCATTTAATATACACAGGTCAGATTTTGGCAAGACAAAAGTTTTGTTGCCTTGTCATATAATGCACCCAATCCTACTGTAGTTTACAGCCTCACCTGTGCTCACTAATTGATTGGTTAATTAGTGGGTGTGTATAAAAAGAACTCCCCCACCCCAGACCTTCACTTGAACTGCAACTTGACCTCTGACAACATGCCAAAAATCCACCCTGCGACCAAAGCCTTGATTATCAAGAGGCTGAAGACCAGATCCACTGCAGAGGTGGCTGGCACCTTTAATGTGTCTCAGCGTCAAGTACAAAGAATTAAAAAAAGATTTGAAGAGACTGGAGATATTTTTGACAAGCCCAGGTCCGGCAGACCCCGCAAGACAACTGCTCAGGAGGAACGTTTGTTGGTTCGAAAATCAAAAGCCATCCCCTCTTCCACTGCAGCAGAGCTCCAACAGGCCTGGTCACCTCAAGTCCGTGTCAACTAGAACAGTTTGTAGGATTCTGTCTCAAAATGGCCTCCATGGTCGAATCAGTGCTCAGAAGCCAGCACTAACCAAAAGGCAATTAAAAAACTGTGTGGCATTTGCCAAGGCCCACAGCCTGCTAAACGGATGGACGCTGGAAAAGTGGCAGAAGGTGGATTTCTCAGTTGAATCTTCAGTTGAATTACACCACAGCTACCACAAATACTGCAGGAGACCTACTGGAGCCTGTATGGATCCAAGATACACCCAGAAAACAGTTAAAGAGGACCTTTCGTAGGTCCTGACACTGTAAACTAAGTACAAAGTTATGAAGGGCATGTACGGTGGAGGTCAGGGCACTTACTATATTTTGTGGGCGCCGCTCCGTTCGCCCGCTGTGCCCATGTAAAATTGTGGTGCGTGCTATGCTAATGCATAGCATCGGAACAGGGAGCGTCTCCTTCTCCCTGACTGTAGCGCTGTCGAATCGCAGCGAGTAAAATACAAAATGGTGCCTAAAAACTATTCTAGCAAAATCTGCCTCCAAAATCCATATGGCGCTGCTTTCCTTCTGACCACGTGCCAATAGAGCAGTTTACCACCACATATGGGGTATTTCTGTAAACTGCATAATCAGAGTAATGCATATTGAGGTTTATTTTGCTGTTAACCCTTGCTATGTTACAAGAAAAAATTTATTAACATGAATAATCTACCAAAAAAGTGAAATTTTGAAATTTCACCTCCATTGTCCTTTAATTCTTGTGGAACACCTCAAGGGTTAACAAAGTTTGTAACGTCAGTTTTCCCCGGCGCCTCCACAACAGCACTCTCAGGAGGGTGTCCCCGCCTCCCAGGACTGGAAACAGCGTAGAAGCACCATCTTTAAATAGCCCCCTCCCAGTACCTGCTTCAGTTTGTTGTTTCCTGTCCTTGGACAGCGTGGAAGCCGCTCCTGAGGGAGCTGAAGAAAGCGCAGGGCCTGTACCTGTTCCCCTTTCTGGGAGGGCCACTGCAGAGGACAGGATTCCGGGGGTCCTTGGGGCTCCTTCCCGATCCTTGGCGTAAGTCCCTCTCCTTAGACGGCAGCCTCGGGCTTCCGCTCTACCGCCCAATACTAGGCGGGAGCGAGAGATCACTCGCATGCGCATACAGACGGGAGTCTCCTGGGCAGAGATTTCCGTTCCGCCAGGACTCTGACGTCACTTCCGCCAGTACCGAAAGTTGGAGGCCTGGCTGGAGCTAAAGGGAGGGGGGGGAGGTTAGCCGGCTACAAGCGCGGAAAGACGGTGTTCCACACACTGACAGTCATGTCTGTACAGGAAGCCTCAGACATGCCCCGCAAGCCTGTGGATCCTGGCGCCCAGAGCCCGGTAAGCCTCCTCTGTGTATTTATATATTGAGGTTCTGACTGGCATGTCATGGTTAAGGGCACAAGTTAGGGTAAATATTTTTCCCCATGGTGGTGCAGGGACCTCTCTTTACTTAATCTCCTTTTGCAAGGTCCTGATTAGACAATATTATATTTTCAGGGTAGAGAACCCACAGCTAAGGCCACAAGTGCAGAGGGGAGGAAAAAGTGTGGAGTCTGCAAAAAAATCCCTGCCTTCTAAATTTAAGAAAGTATTGTGCCCTAGATGCACTGATAAAGTAGTCACGGAAGAAATACCTTCCTTATTGGAGTCAATCAGAAACCTTATAAAAGAGGAAGTTAAAACTGCCGTTGACTCCAGACTTCCTCCAGGTTCTCTTCATTCCTCCTGTTCCCAATGGCCTAAATTGTCAGAAACTACATTGGAGCCTGACTCAGATGAGGGTGAAATAGTATCAATTGCAGACTCCTCCTCCGATGATGATGAGTCGGGTAGACCATTTTGCATACCTGAGGATACAGATAGACTCCTTTAAAACGATAAGAGCCACCATGGATATAGAGGATGTGAAGGAGTCGCAGTCCAGACAGGATCAGATGTTCCAGGGTCTGGGTCAAAGGAGGAAGAGAGTTTTTCCAGTCCACAATAATGTTAAAATGTTAATCACAAAGGAGTGGAAGGACCTGGAAAAGTGAAATATAGTCACCAATTCATTTAAAAGAAAATATCCATTTGCGGATGTCGATTGAGTTATGGGATAAGACCCCAAAGATTGATGCCCCAGTAGCCCGTATATCAAAAAAAATCATTTCTGCCCTTTGAAGATATGGGTCTTCTGAAGGACTCTATGGACAAGAGATGTGAAGGTCTGCTAAAGAAATCATGGGAAACTAACACAGCGATGCTAAGGCCCAGTATCGCGGCCACATGCACCTCTAGATCACTTTCTGTATGGCTTAATCAACTTAAAAATCATATTGCATCAGGGACCCCCTAAGAGAGGAGATTTTAGCCTCCATGTCCACCCTAAAACAGGCAGCAAACTTCTTGTCCGATGCTTCAGCAAATCTTGTCAGGTTGTCGGCCAGATCCTCGGCTTCTCTAACGCTACACGCAGAGCAGTGTGGCTCAGATCTTGGACTGGGGATGCCGGATCTAAGAGCCGTTTATGCTCCATACAGTGCGAAGGGGGACAGGTTGTTTGGTATGGGCTTGTATGATATTCTGAAGAAGGCATCGGACAAGAAGAAAGGCTTTCCTGCTGACTCAAAATTTTATCACCAGAGGCGTTCCTTTCGTAACTATAGGAAAGCCAGACCGGATCAAAAGAAAAGGGAATCCTCCAGCAGATGGCAACCCTCTATGGGCAGAGGAAAAGGCTTCCTATTTAACCCCGAATCTACCAGCAAGTCAGCACAATGATGCCAGAGACCAGGTAGGCGGCACAACTTGGGGAAACATCTCCAGTTCTCCCTGGGTTCTAAATACCATAAAAAACGGTTACAAAATAGAGCTCAAATCTCCTCCGCCAGGCCTTTTCATCCATCAGAAAGACAACAGGCATTAGAGCTAGAGGTCTCATCCTTAATAAAAAAAAGAGGTGATTATTCCGATACCAGAAAATCTGAAACAAAGGGGATTTTATTCACCAGTATTTCTAATACAGAAGCCAAACAAGTCCTTCAGACTTGTATTAACCCTTTCACGACCGGAGCTTTTTTCGGTTCTGCATTTTCGTTTTGCGCTCCCTGCCTTCAAACAGCCATAACTCTTTTATTTTTCTGTTCACATAGCTGTATGAGGGCTTGTTGTTTGCGGGACAAGTTGTACTTTCCAACGCCACCATTTAATATTGCATACGGTGTAGTGGGAAGCGGGAAAAAAATTCCAAACCGGGTGAAATTGCAAAGAAAACGCTATTCCGCTACAGTTCTACGGGTTTCTTATTTACAGCATTCGATGTGCATTAAAACTGATCCGTTACTTTCATTCTACTGGTCAGTACGAATCCGGCAATACCTAATATGTATAGTTTTTCCTGCGTTTAGATGGTGATAAAATAATTAGAAAGTTGCCCTTTTTTTTTTTTTTTTTTTTTTTTCCTTGTCATATATTGACCCCTATAACTTTTTGGTATTTATGTGTACAGAGCTGTATGGGGGCTCACTTTTTGCGGGGCGGTCTGAAGTTTTTATTGATACCATTCTGGGGTGTGTATGACTTTTTGATCACTTTTTATTTATTTTTTTTTAGAAAAAAAAAGGGACAAAAAACTGCGAATCGCCATTTGGACGCTTTTTTCCGCCACACAATTCGCCGTATTGAAATTTTTTTTTTATATTTTTAAGTACGGGCGTTTTCGGTCACGGTGATACCCATGATGTCTATATTTATTGTTATTTAGGTATTTATTTTTTACTTATACGGAAAGGGGGGTGATTTGAACTTTTATATCTTTTTTATTTTTTATATATTTTTTAACATTTTTTTTTTAATTTTTCTGTGATTATTTTAAAGCTCAGATATCATCTGATCTATTGTGTTTTGTTTTTTTTCTTTATGAGCAATCATGGATTTACTAGATGCAGTTAAAACCATGAATTGCTCATTTCTTATCCTGGCCTGCCATCTAGTGGCCAGAATAAGAATTGCAGTTTGAAAACTGTAATCCTCACCAGCGAGGATTACAGTTTTCATATGGTGTACAGACACCCCGATTAGCCAATCGGGGCGTCTGTACACCACCCGGAAGCGTGGGCTTCCGGGTTCAGACGCATCCTGATGCCGTGATCACGTGTGATCACGGCATCAGAAGGCCCTGGAAGTCTCCGAAGACGGAGGTAAGATGCGGCAAGTCTCTGCTGTTAGAAACAGCAGAGACTTGCCGGCCATGACGCCCGCCGCACCCGCGAGCGGGCGTCATGTCCCCACACCGCCCGCGCGCCGTACATGTACGGCGGCGGTCGTGAAGGGGTTAAACCTAAAGAAATTAAACAAATTTCTTGTGTACAAGAGATTCAAAATGGAGAGCATCAGTCCACTGTAAACCTCCTTACAAAGGATTGCGTTATGGTGACAATAGACTTATCCGATGCATGTTACCATGTGCCCATTCACCGGGACTATCAAAAATTCTTAAGAATCGCAGTTTGCCTCAAGGGAGAAGAGAAACATTATCAGTTTCAGGCCCTTCCCTTTGGGCTGTCATCAGCCCCAAAAATATTCTCAAAGATCATGGCCAAAATGACAGGGTATCTGCATATGCAAGGGATTCAAATTGTGCCCTATCTAGACGATTTTTTTAGTTGCAGGCCCATCCCTACAGGTGTTACAATCTCACCTACAGTTCCTAAAAAAGCTGATGAAAGACCTGGGCTGGCTCATAAATACAGAAAAATCATCTTTGATTCCCAGTCAGCAGAAGATATATTTGGGGATTCTGCTAGATTCCCAAAAACGAATGTCTTTTCTTCCATCAGAAAAACAGGGCCTACTGTCACGAGGGGAGACAAGGGTAGGTGAGCCCTGTACTGAAACCCCTCCTTCTTTCCCTGCCTACTTGCCTCAATCGGCCCTAGGCAGCCGCGGACAACCACGAAGGCGGTCCCTACACTGGATAAGTGCACAGGGAGGGAAAGGGAACAAAGCGACGGACAAAACACAGACGGAACAAACACAATGGTAGATAGTCAGCAAGCCGGGTCAAACACAGGAGGTCATGTAAATACCAGGGGTGAAGCGAAAGAGAGGTCAAAGTCCAGAATCCAAAGTCCAAAATCCAAGTAACAATCCAAGCAAAAGGTCGCACGAGCACTGATCAAAGGTGTAACTAATCACAGGCGTCTGAGTGAGGCAGTTGCCAACTTTAAATAGCCCACCCAGGATCATGTGATGTGGCCAGCATCACATGACCTGAGGTGGAGCAAGCTGTCCAAACAATATGTAAAGTAGCCATGTGGTGTGATCAGCACCACATGGCTAAACCCAAACAGTGAATTAACTCATGAAGTGCTGGCAGACAAGACCAGCACTTCAATTCCCTATTGCTCGTCTCTAGGGGGGCGGAGAGGTCCGGCGATGTCGTGCAGAGGGAGCGCGACGCCGACCTCGCGTGACACCTACTTTCTCAAAGGATCGCGTTATTCTGCCAAAATCATACAACATCCATAAGGGACATTATGACATTGTTAGGACACCTAACTTCAGCCATCCCAGCAGTAAGCTGGGCCCAGCACCACTCAAGACCATTACAAAGGTTTCTTCTAAATTCCTGGAACGGAAGTTGAGACCTTGGACAAAAAGGTAAAAACACCTTCAAAGGTAAAAATAGCTCTTCTGTGGTGGCGTATTCATGCAAATCTCCAAAGAGGAGTAATCTGGCGCCCCTCGCATCAGATCATCGTCACTACAGATGCCAGCAGTCTCGGCTGGGGGGGGTTTAACAAAACACCAGGTAGTCCAGGGCTCCTGGGATACAGATATGGCCTCAAAATCCTCAAATCTGCGGGAACTTATGGCTGTTTTCAAAGTACTTCGGGGTCTACAAAAGGTGTTAAGAGGTCAGCATGTAAAGATCCATGATTGATTACACACAGGTGGATTCTATTTGTCCTAAATGACTGATGAAGATAACATTGGATCATTCAGAGATCCTCAATGAACTTCTGGAGTGAGTTTTCTGAACTGAAAGTAAATGGGCCGAATAATTTTGCACGCCCCACTTTTGAGTTTTATTATTACAAAAAAAGTTTAAATGAAAAAATTTAAATTTAACTTTTTTTTGGCAGATTTTCCATTTTAATAAATTTTTCCCTGTAACACAAGGGTTAACAGCCAAACGAAACTCACTTACCCTCATTCTGCGATTTACAGAAACACCCACATGTGGTCGTAAACTACTGTATGGGCACACAGTAGGGCGCAGAAGAAAAGGTGCGACAGGTGGTTTTTGGAAGGCAAATTTTGCTGGACTGGTTTTTAGACACCATGTCCCATTTGAAGCCCCCCTGATGCACCCCTACAGTAGAAACAACCAAAAAGTGCCTGTCACGCTCTGGTGTGGAGGGAATAGCCACACCGAGCGTACGAGGGAGGGGAACAGACCAAAACCAGGGAAACGGTCACCTCCTGCAGGGAACCCTGAAACTAGGCCCTGACTGACTACCAGTATGAATAATCCTGGGTTGTAGGAGAGTTCATACACAGGAACCTAATAATAAATGCACCCTAAAGAACCCTGCAGCTAGTGACAAAGAGTAAACCCGTTCCTCCAAGAGAAAGGACGAACAGGAGACTCCAAAAGGAAAACCACAAAAGGGAAAAAGTAACTGATCTTTAAGCAGATATCGCAGCAACCGGATCTCAGCCGAGATCCACACCACACACTACTAAGTAGGCAGAAAGTATAAACCGCAAGGGATACTGGGAGAGGAAGGGGTAAATAGAAGAAAGATAATTACCACATCAGCAACAGCTGAGGGGAAGGGGTGTGGTAAACAGCAACCAAACCAAGGGAAAAGCATGTCAAATTTTGTCACTCTTGAAAGCCGCGCAGAACGTCTGATACCAGACGCAAGCCCACTCGTGACATTACCCCCGCCCCCCCCACCCCTTTTACGGGTGACCTCCGGGCACCCAGGACCAACTTTATCAGGATGACACCTGTGAAAGGCTTTCACCAAACGACTGGCATTCACGTCAGATGCCGGTACCCATGACCTCTCCTCAGGACTATAACCCTTCCAATGAACAACATATTGAAGAGTCCCACGGAGAACTCGAGAATCAATGATCTTGACAATCTGGAATTCCAAATTGCCATCCACCAAGACAGGCGTGGGTGGCAAGGGAGATGGCTCCAGAGGTTCAACATATCTCTTCAACAAAGATCTGTGAAACACATTATGGATTTTCAGGGCCTGAGGAAGTTCAAGACGAAATGCTACAGGATTAATAATGGCCGTGATCTTATATGGGCCAATAAATCTTGGACCCAACTTCCAAGAAGGAACTTTCAACTTAATGTTCCTAGTAGACAGCCACACAGAATCACCTACACTTAGGTCCGGACCATTCATACGTCTCCTGTCAGCCACACGTTTGTACTTGTTACCCATGTTTATCAAGTTATTTTGAATTTTTCGCCATATAGAAGACAATGATGACGAAAAACGTTCTTCCTCAGGAATACCAGAAGTATCAGAACCAGAAAATGTGCCAAACTGCGGGTGAAAGCCATATGCACCAAAAAATGGTGACTTACCAGTGGAGTCTTGTCTGCGATTATTTATGGCAAACTCAGCCAGAGACAAAAACGAGGACCACTCCTCCTGGTTCTCAGAGACAAAACATCTCAAGTAAGTCTCCAGACTCTGATTGGTACGCTCAGTCTGTCCATTTGTCTGGGGATGAAAGGCAGAGGAAAAAGACAGTTGTACCCCGAGCCGAGTACAGAACGGCCTCCAGAATCTGGACACAAACTGAGTCCCACGATCAGAGACCACGTCAGTGGGAATGCCATGAAGTTTCACAATGTTGTCAACAAACGCTTGTGCAAGAGTTTTAGCATTGGGGAGTCCGGGTAATGCAATAAAGTGCGCCATTTTACTAAAACGATCTACAACCACCAGAATAACTGTCTTACCAGACGACTCAGGCAGATCAGTGATGAAGTCCATGGATAGGTGAGTCCATGGTCTGGACGGGATGGGTAATGTAAGTAGAGGACCAGAAGGTCGAGTATGTGTCACCTTAGCACGTGCACAGACACTACAGGCTGACACATAATCCTCAACACACTTACGCAGCCCTGGCCACCAGAATCTACGAGAGATGAGGTCGACAGTGGGTTTACTCCCAGGGTGTCCCGCAAGCACCGAAGAATGATGCTCCTCAAACACCTTATGACGCAAATCAGAAGGAACAAACAACTTCCCAGGAGGGTAAGACTCCGGCGCATCTCCCTGGGCCTCAAACACTTGAGCCTCAAGATCAGGGTAAAGAGCGGATATCACCACTCCTTCAGACAGTATAGGGCTCGGATCTTCAAAATCACCACCTCCGGGAAAACTACATGACAAGGCATCCGCCTTCACATTCTTAACCCCAGGACGATATGTGACAATGAAATTGAATCTGGTGAAGAACAAAGACCATCTGGCCTGCCTCGGATTAAGTCGTTTAGCCGACTCCAGGTAAGCCAGAGTTTTGTGATCAGTGAATACCGTGATTGGGTGAATCGCCCCTTCCAACCAATGACGCCATTCCTCAAAAGCCAACTTAATGGCCAGTAACTCTCTGTTACCCACATCATAATTTCTCTCCGCCGCAGAGAGTTTTTTCGAAAAAAAAAAAAAAAAAAGCACATGGGCGCCATTTACCAGGTGACGGGCCCTGTGATAAAACTGCTCCTACCCCCACCTCGGATGCGTCAACCCCCACAATGAAAGGTTGTGACACATCTGGCTGCACCAATATAGGGGCAGAAGAAAAGCACTCCTTCACAGCGGAGAAGGCTTGCAACGCTGCATCAGACCATACTGAGACATCCGTCCCTTTCTTAGTAATGTCAGTTAAGGGTTTAACTATTGTCGAATAATTCTTAATAAATTTTCGGTAATAGTTGGTGAACCCCAAAAATCCCATAAGAGCCTTCAGATTTTCAGGTCGGTCCCAGTTCAGAACAGCGCCGACTTTCTCTGGATCCATACGAAAACCTGAAGATGAAAGCAAGTATCCTAAGAATTGCACCTCTTGTACAGCAAAAACACATTTCTCTAATTTTGCATACAAGTTCTCTTAAGATTTGCAACACCTGCCTCGCGTGATCCTGATGTGTCACAATATTTGGAGAATAGATTAGTATGTCATCCAAATACACGACTACAAACCAGGGCTGTGGAGTCGGTCACCATTTTGGTGGAGTCGGTATAAAATGGACCGACTCCTAAAATATAAAATGAATTAGTACATTTAGTTCAGTGCAATAAGTGCTGAATATATTTTTATAATAATTTGTGAAAATGATGAAATGTCCTATAAATGTCTGTTCTATTCCTGATCTAAGGATTTAGTGCTTTTAGTTGAGATGACTGTGTACTGCCCTTTATGTCCAGTGCATGTTCTCTCTGTATGCTTTCCTCTGAGCTCATGTTTGGAGAGGTTAGCTGCTCTCATGGCTTCTATCTGCTGCTGATGTAAAACACCTAGGGCCCTTATGTATGAAAACTGTCTAGGTGTAGAAGTTTCTTTGTTGCCCATAGCAACCAATCAGAGCTCCCCTTTCATTTCATATAGTGCTCTGGAGAAATGAAAGGGGAGCTCTGATTGGTTGCTATGGGCAACAAAAAAAGTCTTAGACCTAGACAGTTTTCATACATCAGGCCCAGAGGCGTAGCTACTGGGGGGGGGGGCGTTGGGGGTAGGGGAGGCAATGCTCCGGGCCCAATACCTCTGGGGGGCCCAGCAGGGAAGGCCTTAGTACAATCAGGCGAATACAAGTGAGCGCTTTCATTATGGAGTCTGATGGGGGTACATTCTGCTGATCTGAGGTCTGATGGGGGCACATTCTGCTGATCTGAGGTCTGATGGGGGCACATTCTGCTGATCTGAGGTCTGATGGCGGGGCACATTCTGCTGATCTGAGGTCTGATGGGGGCACATTCTGCTGATCTGAGGTCTGATGGGGGCACATTCTGCTGATCTGAGGTCTGATGGGGGCACATTCTGCTGATCTGAGGTCTGATGGGGGGGGCACATTAAGCCGATCTGAGGTCTGATGGGGGCACATTAAGCCGATCTGAGGTCTGATGGGGGCACATTAAGCCGATCTGAGGTCTGATGGGGGCACATTAAGCCGATCTGAGGTCTGATGGGGGCACATTAAGCCGATCTGAGGTCTGATGGGGGCACATTAAGCCGATCTGAGGTCTGATGGGGGCACATTAAGCCGATCTGAGGTCTGATGGGGGCACATTAAGCCGATCTGAGGTCTGATGGGGGCACATTCTGCTGATCTGAGGTCTGATGGGGGCACATTCTGCTGATCTGAGGTCTGATGGGGGCACATTCTGCTGATCTGAGGTCTGATGGGGGCACATTAAGCCGATCTGAGGTCTGATGGGGGCACATTAAGCCGATCTGAGGTCTGATGGGGGCACATTAAGCCGATCTGAGGTCTGATGGGGGCACATTAAGCCGATCTGAGGTCTGATGGGGGCACATTCTGCCAATCTGAGGTCTGATGGGGGCAAGGGACTGTTAGTTTAGTGATGTAAAAGCTGGGGACAGATTTCCTTTAACATAGGAGTCCCCTTTTTTACTCCTATTTATCCCATATTTTACTGCATTATGTGGTAGAGTATTTAGAGTAGGGTATGTAGAAAGTCTATTGTACTGTACTTAACAGCATAGATCTAGCAGTTTATATAGTCATCTTGCTAATACAATATTATAACCGCAACTAGTAGTATGTGCCTGTGAAGTTGGAAACGTGCGTTTGGGAAGCCACTAAGTGGGGGCCCACTCAAGTATGTTTTGCCCCCCATGTACTGAACCTCTAGCTACACCTCTGATCGGGCCCTTAGTGAGCTGTACCCAGAGAAGCCTGATAGATTACAAACTGTTTTGTCATGACTTATCTGTACTATTGATTTTATGCAAATTTGTTTAAAGTTATCACTTAAACATGCTCCATGTATGAGGGAGTCGGAGTCAGGGGAAATTGAGGAGTCGGGGCTTGGGCTTACCGACTTCACAGCCCTGCTACAAACCTCCCCACAAGTGATGAAAAATGTCATTAACAAAATGCTGGAAGACAGCAGGAGCATTGGTCAACCCAAAAGGCATGACCAGGTTCTCAAAGTGGCCCTAAGGAGTGTTAAAGGCTGTCTTCCATCCATCCCCTTCTTTGATCCTGACCAGATTATATGCCCCCCTTAAGTCCAACTTGGAGAACACCTTTGCATCCACAATCTGGTTAAACAAGTCAGGAATCAAAGGAAGGGGGTACGGATCACGGACAGTAATCTTATTGAGTTCACGGAAATGCAGACATGGCCTAAGGGTTCCGTCCTTTTTCTTAACAAAAAGAACCCTGCTGTCACTGGAGATTTGGAAGGCCTAATATGTCCTTTAGCCAAACTGTCGGCAAATATATTCCTTCATGGCCGTTCTCTCAGGTCCAGAAAGGTTATACAGCCTAGATTTGGGCAATTTTGCTCCCGGGATAAGATTGATAGGACAATCGTATCCCCGGTGAGGGGGTAAATCCTGACATCCACCTTCAGAAAATACATCAGAGAAATCCGATATAAAAGAAGGAAGAGTCTTAGTGGTTAAAGCAGAAAAAGATGTATTAAGGCAATTGTCAACACAATAATCGCCCCAATCCACAATTTGTCTAGTATGCCAGTCAATGGACGGATTGTTTGCTTAACCACGGTAAACCCAGAACCACAGGAGCGGGAAGACCTTCTAACACAAAACATGAAATAAGCTCCTGATGAAGTTCACCCACTCTTAATTTGATATCATGCACCATCTGAGACCAACACTTTGGAGATAAAGGTGCAGAATCAATGGCAAACACAGAAATCCTCTTATCCAAAGAACTTGGCGACAATCCATGCATACGGACAAACTGAGCATCAATCAAGTTCACCCCTGCCCCGCTGTCAATAAACACCTCAATTTTCACAACCTTTGACTCTAGCGCCACCTCGGCAGTCAGGAGAAAAACGGGTATTACAGGTTGAAGACAAATGCACATTTTCAGTCTCCCTATCCACCCCACCAAGAGTGAGATGAGAATTCAACGCCCCCTTTTCTTTTCTCTCTTTTAGAGATTGAAAACATGGACATACATTGATAAAGTGTCCTTTCTGACCACAGAAAAAACACACACTTTTTATTACCAAGATGTTTAAGGGTGGAAACAGGAGTGGCTCCCCCTAATTGCATAGTTCATCCCCTGACATCAACCTAGGGGAATATTTCACCCAAAGTGTCATAGGAAGACAGTACACTATGTGATAGTACGTCCTGAGAGTGGGGCCCCTAGATCGCTCTCTCAGGCGCCTATCCATGCGCACAGCAAGAGACATAGCGGCCTCCAAAGACACAGGGGTTTCCTGAAAGGCCAAAGCGTCCTTCAGCCTTTCAGATAAACCTTGACAGAATTGGCTACGTAAAGCCGGATTGTTCCATTCAGTATTGGTCACCACCTCCGAAACTCAGAGCAATAAATCTCAACCGGCCGCTCACCCTGACAAAGGTCACGTATATGGGTCTCAGCCAGGGAGATACGATCCGGGTCATCATAGATAATCCCTAAAGCCTTGAAAAATTCATCTACTGACCGGAGAGAATGCGATCCGGTCAGCAGAAGAAAGGCCTCATTACCAGAAGAATGTGGACGCAGTCTGAAATACA